>QPKB01000949.1:0-16169 GCA_003546025.1 Camphora micrantha
TGAGTTGCCCCCTATCGACTGTCACGATTTACATTGTGTGTATCTGTAAAGTATGATCATAAGTAGGTTAGATCAAACAAAATGGACCCCACTCATGGAAGATCATGCATTAGCTTATTGGTTATGAACCCTTAATATTATTTAAAAAAAAAAGGTATGGCCCGATCATCAATTGGGTCCTCATTTAAAAAACAAAAAAACTCTGTAAACTGATAATTGGCTCTGTCCAGTGAAATCTCTACCAATAAGCTATCCAAAACCTCCCACATCTGCATAGGATTTTCATACATATTGTTTTTGGCAGAAGATTTTCATTCATTCTTTATAGTAAGTAGAATTTTATTATATTAAGGTTGTCTGCTATTGAACTCTTTTAAAATGCTCCTGGTCATTCTTCCATCCTTCTCAAATAATGTTAACATTTCACTGTTTGTTTATATCTTGATTGAATGTGTATTGCGGCCAATAGCTTTAGCCCATGGGATTGGAGACAGCAGTCACTTCATAGATCTGATTTTTTTTGCATTTGTCATGTAAAATATTTTTAGATTCTAAGATGGATCCAAATCTAGACTATTAGACATATTTATTATTCGGGATGAGAGAACATCGTCGAGTTGTTGAAAGGTGGGAGCAACGGCGTCGTACTGCAATTGTCCAACTTGTATGCAATGTGGTACATTATTAGCTATATGGCACTCTTTTAATCAAAATTAGGGATATGCCTGTAAGAAATGATATGAGGGAGATCAAATGTTCGACGGCAAGTAATGTCGCATTTAATGGAAATTGAGAGAATATGTCGAGATGTGGTTGCGAATGAACCCTTCTGCTTTTGCTGCACTATGCGATAAGCTACGCTCGACGGGACTAATTATTAAAAGATTTCTCTCGATCAACTATAGAGCGAGCAGGTGGCTATTTCTTCGTGTGGTGGGAACAAAATTGGAAATATCGTGCAATTGGATGCTACTTTCGTCGCTCGAGTGAGACAATTAAGTCGTCACTTTCACAATGTATTAAGAGCTATCATATCTTTGGAGAATCAATTTCTCAAAAAATCTTTATGGGATTGATGTTGCTCCTCAAATTCTACAGAGTTCTAGATTTGACCCATACTTCAAGGTATGTTGAGTTTCATAATAATTTAAACTTATGAATTTAATATTTTTTTGTGTCATTAACTTTTGTTTTTTTTAAATATACAGGACTGTATTGGAGCAATAGACGGGACACATGTCCGTGTCAAGGTTCACGAGCAGATGCTCCTAGGTTCTGCTGTAGGAAGGACTGGCCAACTCAAAATGTCTTGGCACTTGTTCGTTTGATATGAAGATTTACTTATGTCTTGTTGCCTGGTTGGGAAGGGACTGCATCCGACTCTAGAATAATGAGAAATGCTCTTGTTAGACAGGATAACTTCATAATACCTCAAGGTTAGTGTCAGTACATCAATCCACCAGTGTCTAAAAATTGTAGTGTTAACTTAATAACATATTATTCTTTGTCAGGAAAATTCTTCTTGTTGATGTGGGGGTTATGCTGAAAAGTGGATTGATCACGCCATATAGAGGTGTCCGATACCAGTTGAAGGAATATTCTTCCCATGAACCTGAAAAATGAAAAAGAACTTATTCAATTTTGAGGCATGCATCATGTCCGCAATGTCTTGAGAGGGCACTTGGTGTTGTTGAAGAAAGATTCCTATCATTGCTGCGGGAACGAATCAATTTTTTCAGTAAACACCACTTCAGAGATTATATTAGCGTGTTGCATATTACACAACTTCCTGATGGGGTAGATCCAGATGAACTCTGATCCATGAAGTTACCGTGAGTTACAAAATGGTCCTAGTAGTTAACTCTAGGGAAGGTCAACTGTCACTGATGAAGATTTAAGACTAGCGCATCATTGAGAGATAACATTGCAGCTCGCATGTGAAATGACTACAATAATAATGGCCTGCAATTTAATTGTGTTAAATTAAGACTTCTGTGCTTAATTTAATTGTGTTTAAATTAAGACTTATGTGCTTGATTAATGTTTTAATTAAAACTTATGTGCTTGTTTAAGATTGAACTATTCCTATCATTGTTTAGGATAGTGAATATATTTATTATTTTTAGAGTGCTTTTTTGTTGTCAGTTGTTATTGTCCCATGGATGAGCAACATGAAATTTGTTTCCCTTTTTAAATTCAAATAACTCACGAAGTCCTATTCCGGTTCTGTTTCTTACAGGTGGAAGAATATTATTCTCATTATTGGGATTGACGGTTTATTGATACATATGTAAGGTACAATGTCGAAGACTCCCACAGGACTGTAACATCAACAATTTTGTATGGACTGACGAGTGTGATGATTTACTGGTAGATCATTATTGGACGAAAAAATGAAGGGAATAGACATGATGGGAACTTTCAACGACACAAGCCTATAATAATATAATGCAATATTGAGTCCTGTTTTGGGTTCACGGTTAGAGAAGCCTCATGTCAAAAACAATGTCAAGACTTGAAGAAAAAGTTTGCTGAATGTAAGGAATTATTCCATGGGTGAGTGGCTTTGCTTGGAATGTGAAACTTACAGTTTTTGAAGCAACACATGAGGTGTGGATGGCTCTTATTCAGGTATATCAATAAATATTCTCGCAATTTAATTCAATTTACATATTTCAACTTCATGAAGTTCAATTTTTTTTATTATAGGCGAAACCATCCGCAACTAAGTGGATGAATAAACCTGTGACGGAATTATGAAAAACTCTATGATATTTTATGGGGAAGGATCGGGCCAATGGTGATGGAGCCGAGAGTGCAAAAAGAGAAGGTAAATGAGGTGGCAAAGGGAGGGTAATCTTGATTTGAAATGATGACAGCTTTGTGTTGGATAATGATTTAGTTGGGCAAACGATGCACCTATGGATAATAATAATATGAGTCCTCCTTCGACTCATTATTCCTCAAACACCTACTTTTCGAAGGAGGTCAATCTTCAAAAGGGTAAAAAACGTAAGGCTTCAATGATTGAGGCAATTGAGAAACATTTGAATATTGTGACAGAGAGTATGAATAAGTTGCGAATGTGTATTACAAGAAGGAAATGCAATCATGAAAGATAGTAACATGATTGCGGAGAGGGCTGTTGATGGTTAGTTGAGAAAAGGAGGCCACGGTTTTATAATGAGGAAGAAATATATTCTGCAGTTCATGAGTTGGGATTGCATCGTAATATGCAATTGGATGCTTATTTGTTCCTTATCAAAAAACAACACTGCTGCTAGGTCATTTTTTGGCACTTCCCCGGCTATGCGTGCTGAGGGTGTTGAATGAAGATGATGAACTTATTGTAGAGGAGGCAAATTTTTAGTTAGCTTACTTTGATCAGAGATGATGATTAGTGCTGATGTTTCTCTGTGGATACATCTAAATAGCGTCTGTCTACTTTTGAAGGCCATTTTTTGTTATCCTGGTTTTAATGGCTTTTGCATGGTGCGTTGTTGTTTTTAACTTTGAAGTGTATGTTTTAATATTAAGTTACTGACATTGGTCCTACATATTTATCAGGATGTTTTACATGCTTTGGTCCTTCATAATTTGTGAACGGTCTGTACATCCTCATGAGGATGAAATTTTGGTGTAATTAACAAGGTGTTTACTTTCAGCATTTTGGGATTGCAATTGGCTATAGACAATTATTAATGTTTTTCCTTCTTGTTGGAGGGGATGCTGTTATGAAGTCGTATCAGATAGTTTATCAGATGGGCTAGATAGATTTGTGGGGTAACATGAAAGGATATACAGAGATAAGTGCGTAAATGAAGAATTATGGGTGTGGCGGTAACTCCAACAGTAAGAGAGACTCGATGGATGTCGTTTGAGAGGTTTTGTGCAATGAGTTTAGAAGCATCCCCATTCAAGGAGTTTAAATGAAATGCAGATTGATAGAATTCGACCAGATGCCTAAAACTAATATGTAATTTAATGTGCATAAGTGGGAGCAGAAATCATGCCATAAATTAAGAAACATGAATTTATATGTATCATTTTTTCACTGATATGGGCTGGAATTTTTCGTTCCTTTATGCGTCGGTTTCATTATCAGTTGTACGAGTAAAAATGGCTATCTGCATATTATTTGTTGGTGCCACTCAACAAGCTAATAAAAGCATTCTAATCCAACATCAAAGCCCATGAGTATCATATTCCTGTGCAATGATTCCAGATTGAATACATTAAATTTTGTTTGAATATTTGAGTTCACTTTAGTACTCAATGTAGGAACACAAATTTTTTATTATGAGTTTGGGGTGTCAGACGGGCTGTTGTGATGTGCCGATGGATGTAGAACTTGGCCCCATCAAAGCCTGTAGCCAGCCCATAAGTATAAATTGGTAATTTTCCATCTACCTAACAAACAAACAAAATCCTACTTTTTCACTTTTCTTTCCCTACTTTTTTACTATCCAAAACAAGAGGAGGGAAAATTTACCCTTCATTATCACTTTCCCCTTCAAATTTTTCCCTCCCTTCCCCTCCCCCCTTCCCAAACATAGCGTTAGAGTTTGAAGCCATTTATTTTTGGAGAATTTCATAAGTTTTTATGTTTATGAGCAATATGTAGGGAGCATTTTTGCGCAATTTTTGAGTAGTGGATGTGAGGTTTTCTCTAGATATTGTATTGATTTGTGTGTAGTTTTAAAATCTCAAGAGTGTTTTTCGTTTTGTTAATCCGAAAAGCTTTGAACCAACTTTAAGAATGAATTTGATAGTGGATGGATTGAACCTACACTTCATTTTGTAATCTGTTGAAGATGCATTCACTACATCTTTTCAATTTTCCTTCATTTGTTTAGAAATAATATTTCATCTTCTGCCAAATATCGGCATCATCCCTTTAAAAACCAAAGACAATTAGGTATTGAAACCTATCAAAGAAGAAGAAAAGTCTAAGAAAAAGAAGAAAAAATTGTAGAAGGTTTATGATATTGTCAACTGTGACAATTTTGTCCAAAAACATATATGAACAATTATCTAGTAATTTTATGTTTTATCTTCATAAAACCACTTTAATTCAAATTTAAACTTATTATTTTCTTAAATTCCCTTTTTATTTTTATTGCAATTTTGACTCTCTTGATATAATTTAGACTAAATATTATTAAAAATTATATTTTTATGGTATTATAAATTATATTTTTGAACAATTATTTGTTGATTTTATGTTTTTTTCTTCACAAAACTTTTTAAATTCAATTAAAACTATTATTTTAATAAAAATTCACTTTTTATTTTATATTGTAATTTTCATCATTTTTACTATAATTTAGACTAAATATTATTTAAAAATTATATTTTTATGGTATTTAAATTACTCAGATTAAAAAGAAAAAAGACCTAGAAGAACTGGTGGAGTCAGGGCTTCTCCCTTTACCTAATGAATTCTCAGTTCTTTGTCACTAACTTACTGTCCCATCTTTGTCATGTCTATTAGTTATACTCATGTGGATTATGTATTATTTTGTAATTGTATTTATCAGTGTCGTATGTCTGGGACTTCTTCAACAATGGATCAACATTGCATGTTTTCAATGGCATTATAAGGTTGTTTTATTGGAGCCCCAAACCTTACGCATGAAACAGATAGTGAGTATAATAGTTAATTTCTGTAGTGTTATGAATGTAAGAGTACTTTTCTTAGCAATTAACGAACTGTGAATACTTGTCATTGTTAACTACCAAATTATATATAACACAAGTTTCTCAAAAGAGTTACAAGTTTCTCAGTCTCAATTGATTTGACCTTCACTAATTTATTTTGACTCATTAAGCCATGTCAGCACATTGAGTTCTCTTTAGTATTTATTTCACCTCCACTAACTCCGACCAATTATTTTGAGTGGGAAGATTGATTTATATTTTCTAACTACTAATTTGATATTAGAGAATTCAAAGGTATAAGATGATTTATTGTACTTTCTAACTTCTAGAAAATAATTAATATTCTTGTCTTTCACATTTGTGTAACACTATTTACACAAAAAAAATGTTCCAATTTTAATATTATATATGATGCAAATGTTATCAACTAATTAACCATACAAATATCATCGATTTCTTGCCCTTGCTTAGCACGTAAGCACGGGCATATTTTGCCTAGTCTTAATGAAGAATATCCAACTTAAATTTATTTTTTTTGGGTAAGAATGTAAGATACAACTTAGTTTGAGTGGTGACTTGTCACTGTAATTGATCACAATTTGATCCAAATTTCACTTGTGATCATGGTACCAGTCACGGATCAGCCGACCCCCAAAAACGATATAGTATTGGTATCGATCACAATTCGCGTTTTATCACGGCGTGAATTTCTTTATTACCTCAAAGAATCTTGAAAGAATTATCCCAAAAATCCAAAATATTGTAAAATGTTGTTAAAACAATATTTTGTTTTTCTTTAGTCACACAATTATAAATCAAAATATCGGTCCCCCTAAGTCATGTCATCCTATGTCGTTGTCTTATCTGAAAAAACTATATAAATTATTTATAATTAAATAAATTAACATGTTGTTATACTAAAATAAGGTTAAATATCACAAATTCTACAATTATAATTATGACTTATGAGCTATCTACTAAAAATTAAATTTAAGAAACTAATGTTTTTTTCTCCTTACTCAATAGATCTATTGTCAAAACTAAGAAGTTACAAGCATTTTAAAGATGCTTGAATATAGTAAGTATTTTGCAAAGATCTATATGATTTAGCAAAATACCAATTTCAAAAATGATCTCAAAAAGTAGATCTAGCTTCAAAATGTATAAATCAAAAGACTGAAATGTATCCACAACCAAAAAAGATGCAAATCCTCAATTTCTAAGTTATTTTAAATAAGCTCTTTTTAAAAAATAACCAAAAAAAACTCATAATAACTCACCTGGTAGAGTTGTATTGATTTAGCATGATGAAATTCCCAAAAAATAAGATTGCTGATGGCTTGGAAGTAATTAAGACAGAGTTCGAAAGGAAGAGTAGCAGCTAATATGTTTGGAAAAGCGAAAGAAAGAGAATGATGGTGTAAGAGAGGAAATGAAAATTAAAGGTTTTAAAATATTGTTGACTGATATTTTGAAAATGGAGGTCTAATATATCGGCGAAGACCAATATATTTGAATATATTGGCCGACAAGTGTCATAATTATAAGGATTATTTTGCCGAGGTCAAGACCGCGACCAATACAATAGGCTGATATCGAAACGGTATATGGGCAAGACCTAACAAACGGTCTCGATCAAGAGATTACCATTTCCCATCACCCTTTTTGCCTCTAATAGAATGAACAGATCTCAGATTGTGCAAATAGGGGCCCACAAAGTCCCAAAAATGCCCTTCTTTGGTGGTTTGAACTTTTATATATATATAAATATCTAAAGATTTGTGATGAATCACATATGATATTGACCTCCAATCATTGTAGCCTTTTTGAAGAGTATATAAACAGTTCTGATCTTGATTAAGAACCCCAAAAATGCAAAAGAAAATAAAAAAAAAAATATGAGCCTTTTTTAAAAAGACCAGCTCATTGCACTGTGGCACTACTTTCTTCCAAGTGCTAAGAAAAGAATATATTCAATAGGGAAGGACTCGGAAGCGAGAAATCCCAATATTTGCCCTTTATAAAGAATTTAGGAAACCTCGATCATCGGCCCCACATTTATTCAAACACAATATTTCCTCCATACAAATACAATGAGCACAGATTCCTCTCCAAGGATTGTACCCAAAGCCCCTAAACAGTTCAAACACATAAACTCATTAGATGGATTCATTTCTCGTGTGAAAATATGATTTACACAAAACATATTAAATGCATTCACATGTGTAACATTTACACGTGTAAATCTCTTTTCCCTTTCATATGTGTGAAAGGTAAAACAACCCCTTATCCTTTCCATGTCTTTCTCGATTAGCCTCATGAACAAATTTGGTCGTAAGCAAAGGAGAATACTGAGATATTAGCGAATCAAATGAGTCGTAACTCGTTTGTCTATTCACTGAAGTTTAATAGCTATACACGATTGATTTTTAACCATTTATAATATCTAACAATGAATAATATCTGATATGAAATAGTGCTTAAACTTTGGGTGTGTGTCAATTCAATGATTAGCATTTGTGTGTGAAAATATTGAAGACGTTACCAAGTTATTCATGAAAAATGGTTTGAAAAAGGGGAACATTCTTTAGGGATTCCGCTACACTTGTTTTCTTCATTGATGGTAACCTCTTATTTGTATGTTTTGTCAAAATACTACTATTTCTTTGGCATACCACTCGTGAAATCCTCAGTTAGTGTATCCTTTAGAGTCACCTCAGCTAGCGGGCTCATCGTAGGTGTCGCCACCCCAAAACAGGATTATACATAGTCTCTAGGCATGAGCTTATGAAGTATGTAGGATAATTGCAATTTCTTTCATAGGGTCTACTATGGGTGTGGGATATTAAAGAATTTCCCCCACTTGGCATGAACACATTCGCAGAAGAAGCTTACATTGGTATTGTAAACCCAATGTCTGTAGCCATCGGATTCCGTATCACAAACCCAAACGATTTAATCATACATGTCATTTACACATACATCATCGGAATAGCTATTTCAGTTAAACTAAATATCCAGAGCATAGTAGATTATACCAATTATTTATTCCCCAAAATATTTATTGTAATAAAAAAGGTACATTAATTACAATCCAAAGAGATAATGACAACAAGGGCCAAATCCAAAATCCAACTAAGGATGAGTAGTCCCTTGTGACGAGCTCTCATTACAATACAAAACTCCTGGAAAATAACGTTGGGGTCACTCATCTATCCCTCGCATCACCAATAATGCCAAGTATAGCATTGTAGATACGACGATTTAAACAAGTATAACAAATATAATAAACATATACATGTAGCATCAAATGAATAAAAAATACAGTGATCATAATATGGAAATAAAGGGACAAAGCCACATCTTGGCATGATGGCATTGAACATAATGAATCATGCGGTTGAAATCTAACAGTGTATCTAACAAAAATGGCAAAACCACGTTGTTATATTTTTTTCCAAATTGGCTGCTCACATGGATGAATAAATGGAGTATGAAACATAACATGATGTACATGATAGTACCACTAGGAGGTAGATGGCCCTTAAAAAACTCCATCGTGACGTAAGAGGCCGTGTGAGGCCCACCCTTTGCGGACAATCACGTTATCTAATTGGTTGAATTACAGTATTCCCTATTATCTAGTTGTGCTAATTAGTAAGGATTAGTAAGGGTAGTATAGATATTTTTCTAGTATTTTACCTTATTTTCTAGGAATTTAGCTCAATTTTGTATTTCTATAATAATATTATAGCATGTTTATTAGGCTTAATGATGTGAGTAGTTAGTTAGAGGCCCTTACTAGTAATTAGAAGTAGTATGAGGGGTTTCCAAGTGAGAATATCTAGTCCCACCTAAATGACCTAAAAAGCCCATGTACTTATCTTTTGAAACCTTTCCTTTACAACACAACCTATATATGCAACTCTCCCTCATCCAACGGAGCTCACTCATTGGCTCATTCCCTGTTCTTTCTCTTCTTCTCTCTCATTTCCCTCCAAATTCTCTCTTTCCCTCCAAGAATTCCCTCCCTTTCTCTGTCGAGGAAACCCCTAGATCTAAGGTCTAAGCAAAAAGAAGAGAAGTATCTCTACAAGTTGCTGGTATTATCTTCTCTAAGAATTCTCTCATCTTATAGATCTCTCATTTTTCTACAATTCAAGGGTGCTTCTCTCTCTAGCTCAATTTCCCTAGAATTCTCTTTTATCGCTCGAAATTAACTTTCCTTATTTGCAATTCTTCTTGTCAATCTGGGATTAGGTGTTATAAGATCTACTTAGATATAAGTTTTTTGGGTTGATTAAGTGATTGGAGACATCAAATACCGTCGATGGGCTTTGGCCCTCATCAATGCCACTACAAAAAAGCCGGCCACAGCCAACCCCATCACCTAGCTCGTCGCCAACACTGATTTCAGGGGCCGACCCCATGACAGAACTCTTGAGTCAGCCCTGGCTATCCTAGTTGGCTAACTCCATCCTGAAAGGGTCCCGATTGTTTCGTGCAATGAATATCTAAATTATCTAAAAATTCCTTGAGCTAAGGGTGGAGTTAAATTATGAATGTAAACCGTGACATTTTCTTATTCTTATTTGCCAAGTGTAGTGGAGATGAAGAAGTGAGAGAAGTAGATTCATGGTGTGACACCGCTTACCATTTACCGCTGAGAAAGTTAAGAAGTAGATTCATGGTGTGACACCACTTGCCTTCTTTACCCTCTCTACAAGCCCCTTTCTTACCTCTTTCTGTTTACCATAAAAAAGTGGTGCAGGGTAAACTATATCAAAGCTGGCCAAGGCTGACTCCATTTCTAATTGTGCAACTTTGCAAGAAGGTATTCTTCAAATCTCTAGTGACTTGAAGCAATTGTGCAACAAAGTGAGGTTGTTGCCAAGATCTCATTATATAATATAACGTCAAATAATTATGAAATCTATCTTGAAATCTGACGTGTTCAAGTATATGTTGTAACATTAAAAGAAAGAGTGAAAATTTTACTCTTATGATTGTACTTAGAAGATTGAATATAAAATAAACTTCATTTTTCTTCACTCTTTCTAGTCTCCCATTCAATAAGAGAATTTCAGGAACATGGCCTCCATTACAAAAATAGAACTAATGAGTTTTTCGCTTGATAGGCATCATCAAGCGCACGAGCAGCAAGATGGAGCTTGACAATAGCTTCCATCACACACACCTACCACAACCAACTTATCATGGATGTAGCCATCATGAGGCAATCATGTTAGGAGAGAACAAAAACATGCCCACACAGAGTGTTACTATAGTGGAGCTTGATTTCTCTACTTCTAGTCAAACTCATTGCATTTGGATTAGAGGCAAGTAACATAATATACTGCAATATACTTACTTAACATGGAAATGATGTCTCTTGTCATTTGACTTTGCAATTTCAACTCAATAGGATGTTTATTTGCATAGATCTGCATATATTTCTCATTTAAAGATCAATGGCCTAATTAGTGATGGTTTGATGAAGATTGTAATGCCTTTGATAGTTAATGTATATTCCATAATGAATTGGCCATATTGATTGGGGTTTTGATGGAAAATTGAAGGAATGGAAGAAATTTCCCAGAAATCTGAAAAGTTACAGGTCGAGTATACTCGTCGACGGGGAACACTCAAAATCCCAGAATTTCAGTACCAGTTAGCTTTTATGGAGAATTGGCAGAGACAGTGACACAGTCAACCCGACCCTATACCTGGTCGATCGGATACGCTGCGGACCTAGACTACGCACAATGTACTCTGGTCGACCGGACCTTAGCCAGTCAACTGGATACACTAAGAATGTTCAGAGATTGAGGAGATTACCCTGGGTACTTTTTGATTAGGTAAGCTAGTGTACCAGGTCGCCACACTGAAATCACAAAACTCAAGTCAAGTCCAAGACTCTGAACCCTATGTAGCAAGTCGACCCACCCTTGCTCGGGTTCGACCTGCCACACTGCAAAACATGAGTTCTGAATTCTACCTTTTATTCGAGTTTGATGTTTGCGCGGGCACATTGACAATCCAAATAAGACTTATATTGATGTATGGAATCATGAGTCAATGGTTTAGCTCAACCTTGACTCATGGGACCACCCACGCAGGGTCTAATGTATTAAATTGATTTCGATTCGATTTTTAAATGTTGTCAAGATGCCCGTAACTTTCTGGAGCACCAAAAATACATTAGCCTTGGCATTTGAAACATCTTTTAGGAATGGAATCGACTGACATGGACCTGAAATGAGGTCATTACTTAGGATGACCTTTGTTATATTCCATTAATTGGCTTGGTTTGGAGATTTATTATGTGTAATTCATTGTTGTCACTCTTGCATTCTTTCTATTTATAAATACTTATTAATAAAATGAAATTTGGATGACATGAAACAAACTACGAGTTACCTAGTGGTGACTCTGTGTTATGGATGGTGGATCATTGACCCATGTTTTGTGGCTAAGCGGGCCATCATATGGTCTAAGGACTGATGGTTTGTTATCTTAGAGCGAAAATGATTGTTATTGTGGTTTTATGACCCATTTATGAATGAGAATGGACTGAATACTATTGGACTGAACATGGATGTTATACTTTGACTATTTTGGACTAAGACCATGACATTCGTGAGTCATGTAATGAATTCGATGGTGGACTTGTACTTGGATTGTATTATGGATTGGACATATACCTTAGATCTCTTATAGATATGATAGGACCTGCTCATGCAAGGCAAGTCTAGACAGACACAAACCTTACTTGTTCCTTGAGTCGGCACTAACATTCATTCATTGTTATAAGCTTAACCATTGTATTGATCATCATTAGTGAAAGCTAATTGGTTATCGATTAGAGCTATCATTGATGAGTTATGGTTAGATAGCTTGTGGGATTCCGGTTCCGATCTATTGAGCGTGAGAATGTTGATATTGTTATTATTATTGCGGGGCTCGTATCCCTTGTATGGTTGCTTTACTTCCCCCGCCGCGACCTGATTTACAATATGGGAGAGCCGCGGCATTAATATCCTGTGGTGTCTAGCTTATGTGAATGGGGCCACGTTGATGTTGGTTAGACTAGGCACCTTACTTGTCATACTGATTCTATTTGTTATATCTTGCTCAATTGCTTAACATTGCACCTTTTGTATTTTATGATATTATCATTGTAGCACCCATATTACGAATATCGAGAAAACCGTTAAGGTACTCGAAGTTGGTGCGCTACTTTCTTGAAAAATCCGAGAAACTTCCCTAGATTGTGTAGGTCCGCAGTGAGGTCCAATTTAAAAACTTTTTGAACAGTATAATAATAATGGTTAAATTACAGAAGCATATGAAATCTAGCGAAAACAATGTAACAGTAGGGAAGCAAAAGTGAAGGTATAATAAACTGAAGCAACTGTAACAGGGTTGAAGTCCAGCCTAATGTATCAAAGTATGCAAAAATCAAATGTTTATTACATATTAGACTACTCCCAGCTCACAACATTTAAAATATCTCATATTCAAAAATAAAAGTGTACACTCAAACCCCGGTGCCGGCACTCCATCCTCTAGCTCGACCTCCTGGTCGGCTGCGTCCCCTCTCATATCACTAGCTACGGGCACCTCGACGAGCGCAAGCGCACTCCTCGTAGTTGGTCGAAACCTAAGAACCAAAAATGAGTCAGATCTAAAGATCTAGCAAGTCACAGTATACAATAATATATGATATATGCATCAAAAGAGTAGAGACGTCATATAGTTAAAGAGAATAACAACGATACATAATCTAGGCATTGAGCATAATGAAAACAAAATTAGGATAAATAAGTAATCTATTCTACTGACATCAAAGTAGCACATTCACACAAGCTAGATACGGCGGGATATTATGCTGCGATATTTACCCTCCCATACTGAACACAGTCACGTGGGAAAATCTCACCAGTGCTGTGGAATTAACGACCCCCTTTTAACACTCATCAATCTCACCACACTCATCACTCATCACTCAAAAGACCGGAACCCGGTATTACACTGCCGTCTCTAAAACATGGCTCATCATGATAGCCCACTAATCACTCAACACTCAAAATAGCTCCCACCAATGATGATCAGTTCAAAGTCTGAGCTTAGAACAACTCAGTGGAATGTCTATGCCGACTCAAGGAAACAATGTAGGTCCGTGTTTGTCTAGGCTTTGCCTTGCGTGAACAAGGTCTTAACAAAGTCCCTAAGAGGTCCAAGTACCAATTCAATGAATGGAACACAGTCCAAGTCCAAGTACAATAATTGATCCATATCGAGCCCCACCAAATACATGGCCTAGTCTAAACAGTCCAAATGATGTACAAGTCTATTTTCAATAATAAACAATTCATTCTCATCCATAATGAGTCATATTGTCCATAATAAAACAACCTTCCAACCTAGGGTATACACACCATACTTAGGCCATAAAAAGGCCTGCCTAGACACAAACACTTGTTAATGTTCACCCAATCACACCACTAGTCACCTCTAATAATCATAGGTTCAGGTCATCCATTTCCATTTAATTAATAGTTATAAGCAATTGAGTAAACATAAGAGTGACAGAATCCAATACGTTGAAATAAACCTCAAAGTAAGAGAAATCAAATGAGAAATATCAATAGTCCAACCTAAGTATTGTTCCACATTCAGGTCCATGTCTATCTTAGGTAATTTGTCTCTAAAAGAAGTCTTAAATGCAATGGGATACTGTGTTTGGTGCTCTAGAAGTCACGGTAGCATCGACAACGTTCAAGGATTGAATCATCGCCGAATCCACAACCTAAATCCTACTTGTGGTCCCCACGAGTCAGGGTTGAGAACACCATGACTCGGTTGGTACATCATAGAAGTCCATTGGATGGTCAATGGCCCCCACCAATTATTCCCAACCTAAGAATGTGAAAACTGGAAAATCACACCATATAATGTCTTCTTTCGACCTGGCACAGGGCTCAGTTAACCGAGTCCACTGATCTGTCAGATGTTGGACTCCCAGTCGACCCTCTACGCAGTGTGCTTGATTGACCTCCTAGCAAGGTTGGCGTCGACCGAATACTTGGGAAAATTGGGATCAGGCACCTGGCAGGCAACTTGATCTTAGGAATTCTCGGTGTGTCTATGTCACTTCCTGGCCTAGGCTGACTCATACATAGAAAACCTGGAGAATAATGTCCCAGATCTTAGCAGAATCACTGGAATTCTTGTGTTATCGGTAGACTAGAATAGGGTCCGGTCGACCGAGACACAGAGAAATTCTGTGTCTGAGGGAAAGTTCGACTCCAGCTAAATCCTGTAAATTTGTGTTGTTGGTCGACGAGAGAGAACAAGGACTAAGAAAAACTCAAGAAATTTAAACTAAGACCTGTTATTTCTCAAGTTTTTAGTTGCTCGGTCTACCCGACTGCCGTCTGTCAACGAGTACATAAGAACTGTAACATTCTAGATTTCCGATTTCTTCTCCTTCAATCCAATTTCCACCAAAACCCATTCCAATCTCGTACAATTATCAAGATAATATTATGAAACATGAACGCATTTCAATACCACCAATCATCCACACACGGGCAATTGATGTCAAAATAGATCAACCATCCATCAATGGCCTAAAATCCATGCAACATGCTCAAAGTAGCATATAGCAATTCTTAAATATCAATGAATTGAAATTACAAAATCAAAGTGAAGGAAACATACATTCTATGCTAAATAGGTATATTTGCACATTGTCTTCAATTCAAATAGCAAGGAGATAGACGAAGAAAAGAGAGATCCGAAGCTCCAAAAAAATGAAATCCAATCTAGGTCTTCCAATCACTTAAACAACCAAAAAAAAAAAAAAAACACTAGATCTAGAGAGGATCTCTAACACCTAACCAAATCCACAAGAGAATTGCAATAGGAATGAAATCTAGAGAGAAAGAGAGATTTTGGGAAATTAAACTGTAAGGAGATAAATACCTTGATTAGAAAAAATGAGAAGGATGTAGGGATAAGAGAGCTCCTTAGAAGAGATATAGTTGTAGCTTGTAGTAGACTTCTTCTCCTTGATTAGGGTTTTAGATCTAGGTTTTTTTTAGAGAGATAAAGGGAGGGAGATGAGAGAATTGGAGGAAATGAGGGAAGAAGAGAGAAAAGAGTGGGACTGAGAGCTGAGAGAGAGTGTTATATGTATGAAATGGAGGGCAATAGCTATATATAGTTGGGTTGGTTGATACTATAATGCCCTTTTAGTTAACATTGGTTGGGGATAACCATGAGCAATTGGGTCTTTAGGTAAGAATTCTAGAAGCTTCTCAAGTGGACCCGCTAGTAAACGTTAATTACGAGCTAAAGGCTTTAACCAACTAACTAACTCAAAAATTTAAAAGACACCCTATGAGCCTACAAATTACACAAAGACCTAATAGACTTTTAAAAACTTAGGAAAATACCTATCTAACCTTACTAATCACTACTAATTAGTATAATTAGATACC
>QPKB01000950.1:0-16143 GCA_003546025.1 Camphora micrantha
CGTGGTACGCATACACGGTTAATACCCTGTCACTTCCACTTATTATTATTATTATTATTATTATTGGTAAGAGCCACTTCTGCCAAATTCAGTCAGCTTTAAGATTGAAGAATGAAACCACGACCACACCATTGAAACGTCCATTACTTTTTCGTGCTCCATGCATCATGGGTGGATTTAGGAAGAGTTTGAAAGCTTCATATTTTGTTTACATTCTCACATAAATGAATTTTCACAGCGCCACACGAATTTTTCCTAAAAATTAAGGTTGCACGTGGGCGGTTCGAATCGATTTAGAGGAAAAACCATCAACCAAATCAAACTTATTGATTTTCTATTTTTCTAAACTGAACCGAACCGCCCATGTGCTAAAACCGAACCGAACCGAACAGAAAGGAATCGATTCAGTTCGGTTACAGTTTTTTATTTTTATTTTTTTTCACAAAAAAATTACAGTTCAATTGGTGAGAGACGTTGGACTACAAGTAACGGAGTGAAATTCGAGTATTCTTTAAGTAATTTTTCATATTCCTTTATGTATTTTATAAAAATATATATATATATAATTTGTTCGGTTCGGTTCGATTTGAGGGATTTAAACGCACATTTAAACCAAACACCAAACCGAACCGAACCGAACAGTTAGAAGGAAATCCGAGCGGATCTACTACAAAACCAATTCTAGTGGTTTAGCAATTTTTTTGTGCGACCCATACTAAAAATTTAAAGTTAAAAGACTACTAAATTTTATAACTATTAAATCAAGGGTCAGGATGATCTAATAAGGCTGATTTTTCTATTGAGTACTCTTATGTTTAAGGAGATCTTTTCATGTACCCCAACCCCACTAATTAACAAGCACCTAAGTGAGCCCCACAACCCGAGCTACATTTGACAAGTATGTAGTGTTCTTGTAGGAGAATATAACCCACTCTATAAGCCTCTTCTTACACCCTTTTATGGGTTGAAGGGCATTTTTTCTTCTTTCTTTCTATTTTTGAGAATTTTCTAACGGAAATCTCTTATGTATGATATTTTTTAGACCAATGTAGTTATTGTTATTTTAATATTTGAAATTCCTTATTTAATTAGTAAGATCTTAAAAGTTCAACCTTATTAATTGCACTTTTGATATAGAGTTCTTTAAATTCAACTTCCAAAATACAAGCATTTATGAATTTAAATGGAAATAGCATTTGGGGAATTCAGACATATGATCCAACGGAAATTAATAGACCCCAAGAAATCTTTGTACTCTTCTTCTCAAGGGGCCATTATAAAAGTAGTTTATGAGAGAGGCATGTGTAAACAAAATATGAAGCTTTCAAACTCTTCCAAGATCCACCCTCTAGTCATGATGCATGCAGCACGAAGATGTAATGGACGTTTTAATGATGTGGTCGTGGTGTCATTTCTTCAGTCTTAAAACCGACTGAATTTTCCTTTGTCAAGTAGTGAAGTGACTCTTACAAAGAAATAATAATAATAATAAAGTGGAAGTCACATACCGTGTACGTAGACGGGACGACCTATGGCCTCAAGTACAAGCCTTCTTCACGTATCCTCATAAATTCACAGTTATCCCTACCTTGACAGTAGATTGACTATTAAATACCTTTTCATTTATGGTTATAAAACAGGCTTCCAAAATGCATTAAACTTTGAAGCTTTCCAGATGGGTTATAAAAAAAAAAAAAAGAGATAATTAGCGAAAGGTCTCTAGAATTGAATCTATCCAGTCTCCAGTCCAAGCAAATTGTTTTTAAGGGCTCTAGTCAAAGCAACTAGACTGTTTGCAGCTAGATGTCCCTGGATACATTTTACATGACTAATTTGCTCTCTTTCAACTGTTTAGGTATCTAATTTTGAATTTTAAAATTCAAATCTTCCATTCTCCCACTCATTACTTCAAACCGGATATTGACATTGACGGATTGGATCTCAACAGTTGAGATCAATTTTTGAAGAAGAAAACCCATGCAACGAAGAAGAAGAAAAAGATTGCAACGAAGAAGCAGACTCCTGCAAAGAAGAAGAAGAAGAAAACCCCTACAACGAAGAAGAAGAAGAAGAAAAAGATTGCAACGAAGAAGAAGAACCCTACAAAGAAGATGAAAAATAAGAAGAAAAAGAAGAAGAAGACCCCTGCAAAGAAGAAGAAAAAGAAGAAGAAGAAGACCCCTGCAAAGAAGAAGAAGAAGACCCCTACAACGAAGAAGAAGACTTGCAGAACACGAAACCAAGAAGAAGACGATCTTCTGCGCCAACGCCGGATTTCCTGCGCCACCGTCGTTCCTACCTATTACCAGAGAAGGGGAATTGCCATCAGACGCCGCGCCATGCCATCGCCGGAATCGAGGAAGAAGGCAAATGGAAGATGACTTTCGTGTTTCTAATTCCCGAACGAAGAAGAAGAAGAAAGTGGGCCTAGGATATGCAGCAGTTCCGGGTTGGTTCTAGTTCAGGTTTGACCTGACTCATTCCAGAAGTCCATCCACATTCCAGTCAAAGTTAAATTTATCTAAGTTTTGTATTTTTTGTCAAATTTATTTGTGTTTTGGACAAAATCTATTTGAGTTTTTGGCTATTTATATGACTTATGGCACAAATTTATCTAAGTTCTAGATGAATTTATCTGAGCTCTGGACAAATCTGTCTGAGTTCTGGATGAATTTATTTGAGTTCTGGATGAATTTATCTGAGTTCTGGACAAATCTGTTTGAGTTTTGGATGAATTTATCTGAGTTCTGAAAGAATTTATCTGAGTTCTGAACAAATCTATCCGAGTTTTAGGCTATTTATTTGAGTTCTGAAACAAATCTATCTGAGTTATAAACAAGTCTATATGAGTTTTTGGCAGATTTATTTGTGTTTTTTGAATTTTATTTGTGTTTTTTGAAATTTATTTGCATTTTTTGAAATAAATTTAACTGAGTTTTTGACAAAAAAGACTTGAGTTTTTTGCCACATTATTCGCTAATTTGGAAATCCGGCAATGTCTTAGTTTTGGCAAATGTATTTGCGTTTTTTTAAAATTTATTTGTGTTTTTTAAATTTTATTTACTTCTGTTGAAATTTATTTGAGCCTTTTAAAAATTATTTATATTTTTTTAAATTTATTTGGATCTTTTGAAATGTATTTGGATCTTTTGAAATTGATTTTCATCTTTTAAAATTTATTTATACATCTTTTAAAATTTATTTATATTTTTTTTAAATTTATTTGTGTCTTTTTCAATTTATCTGCGTTCTTTTGAAATTTATTGCTTTTTTTTTATATTTATTGTGTTTTTTTAATTTATTTCATTTTTCGAAATTTATTTCTTTCTTTTGAAAAATTTATTTGGGTTTTTTAAATTCATTTCATTTTTTGAAATTTATTTGCGTTCTTTTGAATTTTATTTGCGTTTTTTAAATTTATTTCATTTTTAGAAATTTATTTGAAATTTGTTTCCTGTTTTTTGAAACTTATTTGTGTTTTTTTTTTAATTTATTTGAAAATCTCATTAGTGGAATTTTATTAATCGTGCCTAATTTAATAGTAGTTGATCATTATTAATGGCTTATTCCACTAATCATGGGATATGATTTAAAGAAAGGGTAAATTAGACATTTCAGGTTTCCAAATTTGGAAAAATGACCTATCACACTATAAGAAAAGATTGTGGACCTAAGGCAATAAAGTGAAATATTTAGGGACTCGTCGCCGAATCCCAAAAAAAAAAAGGAGGGGGCATTTGGGTGGAGGTCCCTCAACTGTTGTTTTTATTGCAAACAGTCCACAATATTTTATCGCACCGACGACAGTCTTCTTGTAAAAATAATACACTGAAAAAGACAAAAACGCCCTTGTACATGTCAGCAAAAGCAGAACTCAGACAAATTTATCTGAGTTTTTGACAAAAGAAATCCCCAATGGCTCAACATCTTCATACTCTTCTCATTCCATTTAAGAGTTAGTTTAGTCATCTCACCAATGGCTGCAGCTTTCATGGCCTCCTTATGGAGCATCATCATCTCAAGGAGCTACCTTGAACTATTCTTAGCTTTATGTGCATGTGCGTCCCGGCCAACATCAACTAAATGTACAACACCAACTTCTTTAGTTTCGCCAGGGGACCTAAATTTGCAAGAATCTTTGATATCTTTGGAGAATCTATTATCAATTCAGATTCTGAGTCATGGAGAATTCAGCGAAAAATGGCTCACAGCGTTATGAGTAGCAAGAAATTTCGCACATTTGTTAATAGGACAAGCCAAGCAAAGGTGAATGGCCTAATGCTTGCTCTCAAGCACAAAGCCAACCAAGACTAAGGCGTCATGGATTTGCAAGATTTGTTTCAAAGATTCACCTTTGACAACACATGCATTCTAATCTTTGGAGTTGATCCAGGCTCCCTTTCGGTTGAATTGTCGATGGTTCCATTTGCACAGGCAATGGATAATACGATGGAAGCACTGGCCTTCCGGAAACTCAGATAAATTTGTCTGAGTTTTGATAGAAACTCAGATAAATTTGTCAAAACTCAGATAAATTTGTCTGATTTTTTGCATGCCCTTGACCAATGGGAGAGCTGAAGAGGATGATGACTTCTAAAGTTAAATTATTTGATGCGAGCATACAATATTACAATATTGGAACTCTGCTACAAAAATAACAGGGCATATGGACTGCTTGTGAGTGGCCCAGCAAAGAAAAGGAAGACTCCAGATTAACATCTATTGAACTCTATATCAAAGATTTCTAGCCATCCTAAAAGCAAGGATTCTATTTGGATATCTTTGAAACTTCTCATGTGGTTGAATTTCAGCCAACTCTTTTATGAGACTTCACTTTATGTAATAAAATCAAGTGAGCCCCACAAAAATGTCATCCGGTCCATAATTTGATGTAGTACGAAGTTCCCTGCAGTGGTCAAGAAAATGATCCTAACCACTTCAAGTGATTTTGTTTTTGTTTTTTTTTAATACAAATGGTTGAACTCATAGTAGTCAATATCATTTCGGACCTATTTCAGTTTGACTCATAAAATAAAAAGTTTCGATGGATTCGGAATTTTGGTGAAATTTTTCGAAATTATATTTAAAAATAAATAAATAAATAAATAATATATAGAGATAGTAAAATAAAAAAATAAAACAATAATTATGGATTTAATCTATCTTAGCAAAAAAATTTAGAATTAAATTTTGGAAAAATATAAGAAATAAAAAGTATATATATATATATATATGTTAAAAAAGTAAAAAACAAAAAATCAAACATTAATTGTGTCAAAAAATATCTTGGCCGAAATAGACCGAAACTTGAAACAAAAAATTTTAAACCCAATTTCGTTTCGTTCACTTTGTTGGAACGATACGAAATTAATAACTATGGGTCAACTTCCTTTCCTTTTTTTTGAGAACAAGGGGTTTCCTTTTTTTGGTCGATCCCTAGTTTTTTCTTCCTCAAGGAGTATATTTTTTCCTAGCGTTTCTCATAGGTCCCAACCCTCATGGTTGGGTAAAGAAAATAAAATAAAAAAAGCCTCCCTTGCTCTTTTAGAATATCTCAATGTGTATAATGTATTCAGAAGTTTTATATTATGAAGAGAACTATATATTAGTCATAGAAACTAAATACTATATGATCATTGGATATAATAGTAAATAATTCACAATCCACTTCCAAATGAATCTTGGGAGGGTTAATCCGAGGTGGATTCCAATCCCATTATTGTGCACCACCTCTACATTTATTAATAGATAATAACAATTAACTTGCACACTTAACTATCACATATCATTTTATTATTGTATTGATCACATATACTATACAACTAATCATTCCACTAGTTTAAAATGTGGTTAGTGCCATTGTGCGTCGATTAATACATAGCGTTGTGAAAACTTCGAAGAGACTCTCATGTTCACTTTGCGACACCATATGTCATGTCGATGGGCCCATTGATTATACGAACTCAAAAGATGATATTGTAAATTGATCTCTTCCCAATAGACAAAAAAAAAAAAAAAAAAAAAAGAGTTTCATGATATTGTAAATTGCCCTGTTTGTTGGACATCCTTTTTTCACACCTAACTACCTTTTGGTTTATTCGTGTGTTCATCTTCCTTTGGGAGTAGACTTTTTTTTTTTCCCGTATTTAGGTCTCTCCAAGGATCCCAGCCCCCACAGTTGGGTAACCAAGAAAAAAAAATCCCTCCCTTGCTCCTTTAGCATAATTCAATGTGTATCCAGAGTCTTATATTATGAAGAGAACTATTAGTCATAGAAATTTAATACTATATGATTATTGGATATAATAGTAAATCATTCATATCCATATCCAAATGAATCTTGGGAGGGTTAATCCGAGGTGGATTCCAATCTCATTGTTTTGTACCGTCACTGCATTTATTAATGGATAATTAACAATTAACTCGCACACTTAACTACAGCATATCATCTTATTATTGTATTGATCACATATATTGTACAACTAATCATTCTACTAGTTTAAAATATGGGTAATTGCCATTGGCCGTCGATTAATACATAGCATTGTGAAGACTTCGAAGAGACTCTCATGTAGTGTTGTAAACGGGTCAATTCCGGTCCGGATCCATAGTGGACTCAGAATTGGAACCAAAACCGTTAAAGAGAAGGTGGAACCAGATCCAGAACCGGAACTATTTCGGAACCGATTTCTTGGCTCCGGAACTCGAACTAGAACCATATATGCGACGGGTATGGATCCGAGTCCGGGTCTTGGTAGAGAATGATATTAAAAAATATAGTTTTTGGGAGAGATTTTCAAAAACTGAGGTAATATGTCGAGTCTCAGGTCTATGAGTCTTAACCAAGGTGGAACCAGATCCGGACCCATTTACCTATTGAGGCCTAAATAACGACCCAAACCCAATTTTTAACGGGTCAGAACCTCCGGGTAATTGGAGAATTGGAGACCCATTTACATCCCTACTCTCATGGTCACTTTGATGCATGTTGATGGGCCCATTGATTATATGAACTCAAAGATGATATTGTAAATTGATCTCTTCCCGCAAAAAGATTTTCATTTTTATGAGCTATTCATTGAACTTTATTTTCACCATTTCTTTCAAACCCTTAAATCGGATGACTAAAAATATTCAATAGAGCTATCGATCACCTCCTAATAAGATCATAAGGGCAGTCGAAGATACCACTGTGTGTGGTATTTTGGCATACATTGTACCATATAATTCAACACTTATGCTAAGAAACACTATTAATTGTGATGTATATGCCACATTTGTCAGATATGCCTCAAACCTACAGGCATCGTCGCACGCCCTTTCGCACGCCTTGCCTCAATATATTTTCTTTTATTCTTGGAAGATCTTGAAGACAATGTGACACCCCCACATGCTTCAGTCTCTCATCTGCCTAAAAAGGGATGGCTAACAAACCTTGTTTATATAATAACATAGTAATATGTCCCATTCTGGCAAACATGTGCCTCATTATCTAGTAATGTGGTTTAAAGAACATCTTCCTTTCTACAATTATTTATGACAAGATTGTGGCTACCTTTCAAGATTGGCTAGGTATCAATTATTGTGGTTGGGAGTAAGTATATAGCCTTTAAATGTGAAACTAAATTAAAAATTCAAGCTAATGTTAGTTTGACTAAGGCATTAGTACTAAATACATATAACATGTACTTCCTTTGTTGCTTTTCATGTTGTTGAGTTCTGTGTTGAATATAAGTTGAGAGAGAAATTAGCTTTACAACAGTAAAATACTATATAATTGTGGGCTACATTGTTTAAGCTAGAATTAGGCTGGAACTATTAAAAATGTGATGGAGTGTGATTCCCTTGAACTGAATATTATATGATTGAAACACAGTTAAAAGGAGAGGCCTTTTGTGGGTGTGATTTAGAATATAAGTAGTGGTTGCTTTTTGATTGACTAAGGTCTTTGAGGAGTACTCATGGTTAACGTGCTTCCCAACTTCTTGTATTTGTAAAAAGGAATTCGGATTTCAAAGGGTAATTGCCTTTTCTATGTCAGTTTAGATTATAATTGTGGCCTGGCTGTTGTAGCATTTACATGGTTTTGTTTCTAGGCTAGTTGTTTTCATGAACAGTCATGCACCCCTTGTCATTGGTGAATTGGATTATAATTAGAATCTAGCATCAAGCTATTATAGCTAATTGAACAAGGAAAGTGACTGCTATCTTACTTTTTGAAAACATTGGAAGACCAAGTCTATCAGGTTAATTATAACATCAAAATCTCTCTCTCTCTCTCTCTCTCTCTCTCTCTCTCTCTCTCATATTCCTCATGTAGTTTTCATTACTTTGAAATAGAGCATACATCCTTTGGAATACCAAACTTTTGGAGCATGCAGTCCCCTCTTATCAAAAAGTTGTGACCGATCTTTCCCTAATTACTTTTCTTTACAATGGACTGACCTCGTTTGTTTGAATATCCAACCTTTTGGAGCATGTGGGTCTCCTAACTAATGGGTGTCACTAATGGGGGCCTGCCTAACACCCTCTAGGATGGGCATCTCAATCCCCAAGATGATGACAACCATACCCACATAATTTTTATCTCCAGCAAACCAATATGTTCACATGCATTGGGTAGATGTTACAAGACATGTGAGCTATCCCCAACTGTCAAATGGTAGCATCCAAGAGTGTCCCCACAAGACCCAGAAGACAAAGACCTTAGATGTGAGTTTGGTACATGGAACCCCAAATATGAAATATACCCTTGAAGCTTAGATGTGTGGGTAGGGTCTACTTGCAAGTGAAATTTGACAATACACCTCACATGCATTAAGTCTGTCACTTGGGATTGATTGGCAGGTCTTGTATACGTCAAGTCCATGTCCTGGTTTCATTCATGGAATGGACTAGGATTAGTGGCACAAGGGGCACCTTGGGCCATGCTTGCAAGCCCACCAAGCAGCAAGGCTGCTACTGTTGTCGGGGGGGGTCCTCCCCATGGTGCAGCCCATTTAAGCTCAATGTCCCCTACACCTTAGATTATTGAAAGCATCATTAACTCCAATCAAAAGCCTAGAATAAAAACTTGTTGGGGTGCCCTATTTTGTGTGTGTGTGTGAGGTCCATGGATGAGGATCATGACACTCTTCTAGTCTGTACGGTCATAACCCCTTCTGAATGATACCCCACAAGTCAATAGTTATATTGATACAAGAAGGTATCGACGGTTGGGATAAGTTGAAAAGGAGCCAGGTCTACAGAATTTCAGTCTGCATAAAACTATACATTTGCAAACAAAGGAAAATAAATGCTACTTTTCTGCCCCCTGTGTATCTCAGGGTGACACCAACTTCTTGATGGTGGGTGGACAACCTAGCCATCCGATCCCATCTAAACACAAATTGGCATGAATCAATTAGGGTTATCTCTTTGGTTCATTTAACACACACAATTGGAACACCTAACCAAGAGATCATCACTTCGCGAGTGGTGAATGATCATCAAATGGTTCTTTTAAGCCAAAATATAAACTACCAATTCAGACCTCTTAGTTTGTGCTAGGGAGAAGACCACATGCACAAGTAAGAGAGGACCTAGGGATTGAACCCTGAACAGGAGAGTAAGAAATGAACAGGAGAGTAAGAAACGAGATATGGCAGTTGAGTAAGAAACGGGACACCCAACCATTTGGGCTATCCCTTCGTTCCCAATTAGACCTCTTAGTTGGTAGGTCAAAATGACTCCTCTCTTTATAAAATTCCCACTTTTTTTGAAAAGAATAGTGACATTGCTCAATGGGGTGAAGGGTAACTGTCGATGATGGAAACAGATAAGTGGCAATTACAAATTCCCCTGATACAAGAAATAGATTTTCACCTTCTCCTGTGGAAGTTAATTCCATCTCTTTTGTAGAAATTTGACCCTTCCATCCTCTATCCTTCACTTTTTCTCAACCAGTCCACTTTCCTCTTTACCCCAAAAATAAAATAAAAAAAGAGTCCAGTTTCCCTTCTAAATTATGAAACTTCTAAATTATAGAAAAATGTCAGCTTTCCTCTTAAATGCGCAATGGAGTTTTTGATGTATAACAAGTTACATGAGAACCTAGGTTTTTCAGTTGATTAGCAACTCCATTTTTATTAATTTTTGATAGCAAAGAAGAGGGATTGCCCAATTGATCGGATCCCACCGCTCACCAAATGTTCTCTTCCGGATATTGCAGGTGCTCTCATCGGTACCAACCCCCTTGGCTGGAGTACCAAAAAAAGAAAAAAAAATTGATGGATATAACTTTCAATCTAATCGTCATTATATATTGATAGAAAGCTCTTGATGGAGAGATTGGCGTGAAAACTGTTGAAGCGGTTTGAGATCATTTTCATGACAAAACTCAAATCACTTACATAGTTAAATGTCTATCCTGATCAATAGATTTTTGTACAGATGTAGACGAATAAGTTCATTGAACTCATGAAACTTCAACTCCAATCAAACCAATCAAAAGGCAAATCAAATGAACCTACCCCATCAAATTTCCAAACCAAGTATAGTCTCAAATTACCAATTACAAACTCTAATGCCGAGTGGGTTAACTTAAAGCTTGGTAATTATTGGTTAAAACAAATAAAACATCCACAGCCCAGTGGGAGATATGCACATGTAATTGGCTTTTATCTCTCATCCTGTAGACATGGATGATAGAAGGATATAATGTCCAACAATACCTTGGGCTGGGCCCTGTCCTCAAGTGTTCATGGTGACCACAAAATGCAATTAATAATTGAGGTAAAAGGCCAAAAGCTATCCATAAAACTCTCCATGATTTACCATGTCCCAAAAGTGGCTGAACATACTCTGCTTTGTGGTCTCATCTCAAAGCACCTTTTCTTATGCTAAAGTCATTCCTTGACATGATCCAATCTTCCAATGAATAAAAAGAGCCAAATCTTGTCGTTTTCTAGCTGTGATTATGCGTATCAAAGAACATTACACCTGGTGCCCGTTTGTTCGCATAGTAGTGAAATGTTAGGAATTCTAAAAAAATGTATTCCAATTAAAATAGCTAAAATTGAAGAAATGAAAGTGAAGATTCACAAATAGCTAGGAAATAACTTCTTCTATGGTAGAGAAATGACTACCCTTCCACCCCACTAGTAAATAAATCTTAGAAAAGTCTTGGTCTAATCTATACTAGCATACTAACTTGTGCCAAGCACGGATATAACCAGCATTGCAATCTAAAAACTCATGTATTAAAAAAATTCATTGTCTTTAGAAAGAAAAAAAGAGGTTGTGAGTACCTGTTTGTGTAATCCAAATGCTAGTCCCGTAGAAATAAAATAGGAGAGTTAGAGTAGAAAGGGAATGAGAATTGGAGTAGAAAGAGGATAGTAGAATTTGAATGAAATCAGAGCCTTTGCGAAAGAAGAAAAATGGAGAGTAGACAAGTAATTTTGATAAAGCAATAAAGTAGTTAGTTACATAAGATAGGAGTGGGGAGAGAACATGTAAGATTTTGAAAAAGAAGTAACGTAACTTCCGGTCAAAATTAAAACCCCAAGTCAAAATCGAATCCCAAACCCTTCTCTTTAATATATTATAATTGCAAACTTAGGATCTGTTGGCATCATTCGCATGTTGTTTTTCATTCTGTGCTCAGATCAAATTATGTCAAGAGCATGTTGTGCAAAACTTATTTGACAACATTATATTAAACTACTTTGCTGAGAATATATTATATAGCACTTTGTTTGGTAACATTATAAGAGATTTATTACAAGGAACAAGAGAATTATGGAATTTACAGTATGGAAGCCAACTTTTATTGTTTGTTGCTCTTTATCATTGTCGTACATGGGGAGCCGCCTTTAGAAATCACAGCGTAGTACCCACCTTTAAAAATTGGATCATAGGACTAACATCCAAAGGATTTCCAATATGGGCCCACCTATATAAGAATTATAATGTGAAGTCAACTTTTAGTGATTGTGAATACGGGATCCATCTTTAGAAATTACAACGTGGTACTCACCTTTAGAAATTAGAATATGGAGCCTACATTCATAGGATTTACAATTTGGATCCACCTTTTGTGATTATGACCATGTAATCCACCGAGGCTAGCCTTTTGTGATTGTGGACATGAGACTCACCTTTAGAAATTACAATGTGATGCCCGCCTTTAGAAATTAGAATATCGGACCAAATTCATAGAATTTACGATATGAGCATACATTTATAGGAATTATAATGTAGGGTCACCTTTTTGTGACTGTGAACACAAGATCCACCTTTAAAAATCACAACAATATGGTACTCACCTTAAAAAATTAGAACATGGGGCCCACATTGTATAAGATTCATACCGTGTGTTCACCCTTTGTACATGTGACTATGTAATCTACCTTTAGGAATGACAAAGTAAGGCCACATTTTTTATGATTATGGTTACGATATCTACCTTTAAAAATTATAACATGGTGCCCACCTTTAAAAATTAGAACACGAGGCCCATATTTATAAGACTTATAATGTTGTCCCACCACTATATGAATTATAAAATGGGCTCACCTTTTATGATTATGACCATGCGACCCCGCCTTTTATAAATTAAAAAACGGGTTCAACTTCTTTGAGATTGTGTACTTAGGACCTACCTTTAGGATGCATGAGAGGATTTGTAGTCCTCTTTAAATGGGCATCTTTAGATGGTAAGAGATAAATTAAAAATAACTAAGATAGTAAGTTGTTTTTTTAACAAAATAAAAAATTATCTTCAAACTTTTTTTATGCGAATGAGCTAAGATTTTGGGAATGCTTCGAGTGAAATTATAATTCGAAACAATGATTTATACTGACTTTTATATTAAACCTTCTTTATTGAATTCAATTTTACAATGAAATTTTAGGAATTCAATTCCATTTCCATGCAAATGAATGGCCTTGAATCATTGCAAATGAATAACGGCTCCATATTTGAGTGGAAAGGAGCATTAGTTCTTATCAAATTATTTAGGGTACGAACTCTGGACACATCACCTCTTTTCATTTGTACGAACTCCTTTTTGAATTGTGTGAGATTCCTTCCCTTCTTATACAGGCATCCTTCCAACTTAAAATTAACTATTTTACTGTGTTTATACCGGCTCTCTTTGTTCACAACTTCCACTTCCCTTGAGGTCCAAAAAAAGAATAACTGCAAATGAAAACTGCAAATCATCAGAAGTTATTGCAAATTGTACAAGTTATCTCCTTGCTTCACACGTCAATGATTAGTCGTAATCGTCCTTTCCATCCATTCAAAGGTGGATAAATGATGGAATCAATCCATACTCAACCAATAGATTTTGTACATGAAGAAGAAGGATGACTTACTTTTGCTCTTTGAAATTACACGTGTGATGTGATGTATATGTAGTAGGAGCGCAGATGTGTCGAACTTCGGATTCTTTCCACAGAGAGAGATTAGGGTCTTCAATTAGAACAATCATAGTGTTTTAAGGAAATGATGAACCATCTTATGAGGGCCCTTCAACTATAATTACTAGCAATCATTCTCTATATCCATGCACAGTAAAAGAGTTGATGGAATCAACACATTGCTGCTTAAATTGATAGACAGTACATGAAAACAACAGTTGCATCCTCTTGCAATGGAAGCACACGTGTGATGTGTGATGCATGCTTTATGAAAATGAGATCCTTTGTACAATAGCATTTAATGTCTTTAAGAAATGATCAAATTCCAAACAGCAGCTTACAATTCTAGATTGTAGGGCTCTCTTGAGCTATCTATATGGATGGTAGTACTAGGGAGACTATTCTAGTTGCCCTTTGGGCCTATGCATGGAGAAGTCCTTCTCTTTTCATTCTATAAATGACAATGAGAAAATCATTCTCCATGATTATATGATGGGCTAACCCTACTGAAAAATTGTCTGGTAGCCCCATGATTGATTTGATGGATGGAATTACAAGTATGAGGATTGACTGACTTATATTTAGAGGCATTTGTATAATATTATTAAAAAAAACAAATAGATAGCGTGGAAAACTATTTTCATGATGTTTGATATTAATAATCTCATAAAAATGCTTCCTAACATTGTTATCATTGTTGTTGTTAATGTTGGAAATGAGTTTCTTATGGGAGTATGGAAAATAACATGTCTCGAAAAATTTCTTCCTCTTTTCTTTATTCTTTTCAATTTCAACTAAAAAACCCTATAACTCTTTGTTTCATTTTTTCTTTAAATAAATTTTTATTTGATGTTGAATAAATAATATTAAGTGTTATGTTTATTTTTCTCAAAAAAATTATTTCACAAAATAGAAATTTTGATTTTCTATAATGAGTTCACAGCCGCACTTAAACAACATTAGTACCAATTCAACGAGGAAGAAAGATTCGCACCAAACATGAATTTTTAAAATTCTGCAAAAATCCTTTTTACGAGATTTCTATTTCTATAGAATTTGCTGAGTAGCACTTTCCACCTTTTGCAGAAAGATATGTACAAACGTGCCATTTTTCTTTTTATTTTCCCGCTAGATTGGGCCCCCCCTCAAAAGGGTGATACTTCAAGTGTGATATAAGAAATTATTTAATTATTGGGTGTGTGTTATTTAGAATAATTTGATTCTTTATAATTTTTAAACTTTACCTCTTAATTATTTCCTTGTAGCCCATGGCTTATATTATCGAAAGAGCACATTAAGGTGTCTCTTATCACGATGAGGACGAAGAAATATGCAAATATAGATTATACAAAATGTATAAATTTCAATTTTTGAAATTGGGTGACAAGATAAATTTATTAAGATGATGAAGAAAATTACACAACTATCCACAAATATAACAAATAGAGAGACAGAAGTGTATGGTATAGAGCATTGTATATCCCAAACTTAAGGCAAGTATATGATAAAAACAGTTACAAGAATCTTCTCATTTACTAGTACAAAAATAATTGCTCTCTCTCAAGTTCCTGGCAGAGTACCTGCCCAAGGTTCAAAAACTTTTTGGGACTTCACACAGTCCACAGGAGGCTGTTAATCATAGTCTAACCTTAGGGGGTCTTTTGTCTTTTTACACATTAAAAATAGTAAAAATGAGTTTTATATATATATATATATATATAGTATATATATAGGCAAATGTATACATTGCAAGTTTTATATATGTGAATAATACATAACTATACTTATCAAATACCATTTCTTACATAAGTAAATAAGTACAAAGCAATGATTTCAAATGCATTTGGATTTTTTTTTGTGAATGTTTTCACAAGTTTTCAAATCCACGGAGACTTAAAAATATGAAACTAACCATACTTAATGCTTACCATGATATAAGATTATGGTATAGTTGAGGCCAACAAAAGGTTTTTGGACATTTTTACAATTTTTTTTTTCAGATTTATGAAGATTCTAAGATCTAAGATTATACGTATATAGTTGATCGACGAATAAAATACTATGAGTCTATGAAACTACCAACCCAGTGCCCAAAAAGTAAAACAAACACATAAAAAATGTTGGTTGAAGGGTTATATTAAATGAGTGCAAACAACTAATTGCATTATGTATATGTATTTTTACTGAACCTCATGACTCACCTTCAAATTACACAAAAGTAAGACTTCTCCAAGCACCTCTGAATTGAGAAGCTGGTGGGTTTCCAGACAATCCCATATTAACTATCCTCTTGATTTATATATTAATTACTCTTTTTTATTTATTGTTTTTATATATCTGGGCTCTAAAGTGAAGTCCATTGGATCTTATATCACTGCTGGATGTGGATCCATCCAATTTTCTAAACTTCAAACCTAGAAACTCCCTTCTCCAGCTTAGGTCGGATCAGTTCTCAGGTCTGACCCAACACATTTACGTTCATTCCATGCTCAATAGGCAGGTCTACAACTGCTACCAGGTAGCAAACTGTCATGTTGGCACTACCTATGCAGTTGACCATCCTTTCTTAGAAAAGCCTTGTCTTACTTCTCTGGTTTCATGTATAGGGGTCACTATCATTCATGACCAATCACAGAAAGCTGGTCATTACTATGTTGAAGCAAAGTATATAAGGAGAAATGTTAAACTATGGCATCAAGTAATGAATCCCAATTCATCAGAATCTTGAGATCCGCC
>QPKB01000951.1:0-16084 GCA_003546025.1 Camphora micrantha
GTATTGAAATCATCCATGCATTTCATCAAAATCATTCAAAACTCAAATATCAAATTATCCACTTGCCTCAAGTCCAAGCTAAGCAAAAAGATCTTCTAATCACCTTTCAAGCTCAAAATCAACAATATCTACAAAACCCAAACAAACCCTAAAATGGGTCAAACAAGCAATAGGAAAAGAGAGCTTCCAATAATGGAAATGGAGCTCCTCTAAGATCGCAAGAACACAAATCTAAGAGATTATGGAGAGAGCTTACTTGGAAGGTTTCCAAATGGAGAGAGCCAGCTCAAAGCAAGTCTTGGAGATGGTGGTTTTCTTAAAAATAGTGTCAATATGAAGCCTTCAAGGAGAGGAAGAGAATGGTGATTCCCATTTGATGTTGGTGCAAGTTTGGTGGGACATTGAGATGAAGAGAGCAAGAAGAAGAAGAGAAAACAAGAAAGCCCTAGGTTGGTTCTTGTAGTGTTGGAAAATGGAGAAAGAAAGAGATGGGTTCTCTTATAAAGGCAATTTGCAAATGGGCTCCACCACTAGAAATCTTTGTAGGGTCAAAATCATGACTTTCGGGACTTCAGATGAAATCGACGGAGAAGAAAGAAATGATCGTCGAAATTTCTAGTTTTCAAAAAGTATATGTTTCGCGGGTTTCGGGAATATCAAATATCGGGTACAGATTTAGTGTAAAAAGACTATTTTGCCCTCAATGCAATGGAAGTTGGGTTTCAGATTCGGGACGGAAACGGGATCAACATGAAAGTTGTAGAGATTGACGAGATTAGTAAGACGGGATAAAAACACAAATCCAAAGAATCTCGAGTAAACCCCCAAGTACACGCAAAGTCATAAAAGGAACCCCCAAAGAGCCCCACTAATCACAAAGGCACTCAAAATTCCCCAAAACTATAACAAAGCTATTTTAAACCCAAACTAAACCAAACGTACTTAACACACTTAAAACTAACACATGACTTATACAACACTAATCGAGGTCACTCAGGTCGGGGTCTTACATCCTCCACCCCTTGGGATATTTGGTCCACCAAATAAAATGCGAAACTCACCTTAGGGAGAAAATGTGGATACTTCTTCTACACTTGGTCTCATAATTCCCATATTGCCTCTTCCGATCCATGATTCTCCCAAAGCACTTTCACCCATTGAATAGTCCGTGTCCTCAATTCCTGTTCCTTTATATCAATGATCTGAATAGGCTTCTCGACATAGGTGGCATCTTCTCTGATTTCCAACGGTTCATGCCGAAGTACATGTGAAGGATCGAGAACATACTTCTTCAACATTGACACATAGAAAACATAGTGTACGCCGCATAACTCGGGTGGTAAGGCTAATCTATAAGCCACGTCACCAATCTTGCTCATGATGTCATCAGGTCCAATGTATCTCCGTGATAACTTGCCTTTTTGTCCAAATCTCATTGTCCTCCTAGTCAGTGATACCTTCAAGAAAACCTTGTCTCCTTTAAACTGTAGATCCCTTCTGTGAGAATTTGCATAACTCTTTTGCCTACTCCGGGCTACTTTCAGACGTTCTTGAATCTGCCTGACCTTGTCACTAATTTCACTCACCATGGCTGGCCCATGTAAACTACGAGTACCAACTTCTTCCCAACAAACAGGTGTCCTACACCTTCTGCCATACAATGCCTCAAGAGGCGCCATCCCAATGCTTGAGTGGTAGCTGTTGTTGTACGCAAACTCACACAAAGGTAGAGTTTTATCCCATTCGGTCTTGAAGTCTAACACACAAGCACGGAGAATGTCCTCAAGACTCTGAGTTGTTCTCTCTGATTGGCCATCTGTCTGAGGTTGGTAAGCTGTGTCTGATGGAAATTGGCTGACCATGTATGCTGTCAATTTCACTGACAAACAACTCTGCCAAAGGTAGCATGTGCATCTTCTTTCTTGTCTTCATCGGGATGAAGTGAGCTGACTTGGTGAGACGGTCCACAATGACCCAGATAGCATCATTGCCTTTGCTGGTCCTCGGTAATCCCGAAATGAAATCCATGGTAATGTGCTCCCATTTCCATTCTGGAATCTCTAACGGTTGCAGCAACCCTGGAGGCTTCTGATGCTCTGCCTTAATCAACTGACATGTCATAGAACGGGAGACAAACGCTGCTATCTCTCTCTTCATGTTGTTCCACCAAATATGCCCTTCAAGTTTTGGTACATCTTTGTGCTGCCTGGATGCATGGAGTACCCCGTACTGTGAGCCTCGGTCATGATGTTGTTCCTCAATTCTTCATTGTTTGGTACACATAACCGGTCACGGTAGAGCAAAACTCCATCTACAACGCGGAAGTCAGGACGGTCTGCTATATGTTCTGAAATCTTGGCCAACTCTGGATCTTGCAAATGACTGTCTTTGATCTTCTGAATGAAAGATGGTTCCGACACTGACATGTTGGCTAACACTACACCCTTCTTCAGTGGATGAAGATCTATACTCAACTCTTCAAATTGCTCAAAGATACAGGTGCCACTGACATTTGTCAAGCCTATTGACTTTCTGCTCAAAGCATCAGCAACTACATTCGCTTTCCTCAGGTGATACTTGATTGGAAAATTATAATCCTTGATATATTCCATCCATCTACGCTACCTCATATTCAACTCCTTCTAGGAAAACAAGTACTGTAAGTTGCGGTAGTCTGAATGAACCTCAAATTTCTCTCCATAGAGATAATGTCTCCACATTTTCAATGCGAAAACAACCGCTGCTAACTCAAGATCATGTGTGGCATAGTTCTTCTCATGATCTTTCAACTTCCGGGATCCATAGGCTATGACTTTTCCTTCCTGCATCAACACACATCCAAGTCCAATGTTCGAAGCATCGGTAAAAATGGTGAAACTGCCGCTTCCGGATGGCAAAGTAAGGATTGGTGCTGTGGTTAATCTCTTATTCAGCTCTTGAAAACTGTCTTCACACTTGTTTGACCACACATATGGCACATTCTTCCTTGTCAACTTCGTCAAAGGTGACGCAATTGACGAAAATCCTTGAACAAACCTCCAGTAGTAGCCTACCAATCCTAGAAAACTTCTGGTTTCTGACACATTCTTTTGTCTTTCCCACTGTACTACTGCCTCAATCTTGGACGGATCCACTGATAATCCTTCCTTGGAGATAATGTGTCCCAAAAATGCTACTTGCTCTAGCCAAAATTCACACTTATTGAGTTTTGCATACAACTGGTTCTCTTTCAGAAGCTGCAATGCCGCTCTCAAGTGTTCTACATGTTGGAAATAGGTGGACCTTGTGGATAGGATTTCAAAACTTTTGACCCACTTAACTCAGGGATCAAGTACCCATAAGGCCACAAACCATATTCAGGATGCAATCCCTTATACTCATCTATCATGTACAGCAATAAAACAGGCAACACCATGCAACAAAATAATCTACAACAGATAGAGAAGCAGATTATACCTTTGGAGCTTGGTTGTGCTCTAATGGAGAAGAAGACTTGCTAGTTGAAGAAACTCTTTCTTTGTAAGCAACGTAGGATCTCCAAGACCTTTTAGTCTTCCATGCTATGTCCCGTATCGGATCTCTTTTCTCAAGAAGACTAGTGGAAACTTCAAGAGAAAACCCTTCAAGAAACTCAAGGAACTAGAAGAGATGTGCAACTCTTGCACAAAAGGGAAGGCTGGGCGTGAATTCCAAGAGTGTGTTTGTCCCAGCTGAAAGTCCGGGATCCTAACCCTAGAGGGGGGGGGTGAATAGGGTGATCTACACTTTATGACTAATCATGGCCAATTTTAACTTTAATAAAAACAACTAGTCACATATGATGATTTACCAAACAAGATGCGGAAGCTAACAAGAGAAATCACCACAAGCATACAACCTCACACAAGGATTTATAGTGGTTCGACCTCAATGCCTACATCCACTACCGGTTTGTGTTCCAACACCCCACCGGATTTCCACTATTTATGCTTTTCAAAAGGCTAAGCAATAACCTTTACAATGATGTTTTTCTAGGTTAAACAACAACCTATCAATGTGATTTTCTAGGCTAAGCAATAACCTTTACAAGATGCTTTTCAAAGGCTAAGCAATAACCTCTACAATGTGCTTTTCTTAGGCTAAGCAATAACCTTAACAAGATAAAGATTTCTTCTCAAAGAAGTGTCTATACAAACACTCAAAGAGATACAATTTAAGCTCAATACATTTGCCTCTTAAATAGACTGATATGAAAGTTTAAATCATGAACAAACATACGCAAACAATTAGCAAAGGTGTGTGCTCAAAGTGTATGAATGTTTACTTCAATCATTTTCTAAAAGGAAGCTCACAAATGAATGCTTGATGCATTTGAAAATCTAAACACTGAAAATGATGATTGAAGTTATAAACCAATCACATGTAGAATTCAAACAACTTGGAAAGACATGCTACACAAGTTGTATGAAGTTTTAAAGTTTAAAAACACATGTGATTGAGATGAGGATGTTTGCAAAACAAACTAGTATTCCAAGGTTATATTGTGTTTGCAAAACATCTCAACTAAAGCTAGAAATCATGCAAATATGAGATTACAAAGATTTGAACATGCATGATTGAAAATGGAATGAAAATCAAAGTTATCTTAAAAGATATACCTCTTTAAAACTCAAACATTTGATTTCCAACTTGCCTCTAGCTTCCCTAGCTTATTCCTCTTCTTTAGGCTTCAAAAAGATTCAAAGATTGCATCCCAACAGCCCTAAGAAAGAAGGGAATAGAAAGGCTTTTTATACAAAAAGACAGCCCAACGGCTAGTTGGCCCGGTCGACCTCATGACCCTGCGGTCGACCGGGTCCAACGGCTATATTGGCCCAACGGCTATATACGCGGTCGACCGGCCCTTCTGCGCGGTCGACCGGGTACACAGGTTCTGAGACAAAAATCCAGAAATTTCAGAACCTGTTTTTTAGTGTGCGCGGTCGACCTGGTGGGTGGCGCGGTCGACCGGCTACACAGGCCAGAACTGAGTTCAGTTGAAATTTTGAAAAAGTGATTTATTGAAAAATGAACTCTTAGCCAATATGTTTTATGCATAATAAAAGGATTCTAAAAATGGAATATGTATGCAAAACAAGAACCTGGATTTCAAACTTGATTTTTCAAAATCATGCACGAAGAACTTAGGTTTTCGAAAATACAATTTAAGTTCTAAAAACATGCAGGATGAAGTCTTTGAAAATCGAAAGCATTTTCAAGTCTGAGATCAAGATATTAAGGTCCAGACTAAGCTGAACGTGTGTGTGATCAGATGACTGACGTGAAAAGTCCGGGATCCTAACCCTAGAGGGGGGGTGAATAGGGTGAGCTACACTTAATGACTAATTATGGCCAATTTTAATTTCTTAACAAACAACTAGTCACATGTGATGATTAACATACAATATGCGGAAGCTTAAACAAACTAATCACCACAAAGCAAACACCACTACACAATGATTTATAGTGGTTCGGCCTCAATGCCTACATCCACTACCGGCTTGTGTCTCAACACCCCACCGGATTTCCACTATTTATGCTTTTGAAAAAGGCTAAGCAATAACCTCTACAATATGCTTTCCAAGGCTAAGCAATAACCTAACAAAGTTGTTTTTCTAGGCTTAACAACAACCTATACAAGATGCTTTTCTAGGCTAAGCAATAACCTTTACACAATGCTTTTCTTAGGCTAAGCAATAACCTTTACAAATAAGAGATTTTCTCTCAAGGTAGTGTTTACACAAAACACTCTAAGAGAATACAATTAAGCTCAATTACAATGCCTCTTAATTAGGCGGATATGAAATTGTAACACTAACTCACACAAACACTATATGAATGCAAAGGTGTATGCTCATGATGTGTGTGTGTGATAACTTCAATCAAGTTAAAAATAAGCCCAATTAATATATGCTTAATGCATTTAAAAGTTTAAGGCACACAAAAGATTTGATTGAAGTGAAATGCAAATCACATGTATAAATACTAACTTGTTGATGATATAAAAATCAAAGGCTCACAAGTTGTATGAAATTAGTTATGTCTAAACATGTGATGCATGTGCAATGTTGTTTTCAAAAACAAAGGTTTAACTAAGGTTTAAATGAATGAAAACAACAATTTGATTCAACCAAGTAAATGAAACATGTTATAAAAGAAATCAAAGGTTTTGACAAAACATGTTTTATAAAGTTTTAAAACAAACTTGGTTTGAAATCAAGGGTGAAGAATCCAATCCAACTTAGATCAAAGATTAAATGAAGAATGGATTCAACACATCATAGTTAACATGCTAAAAATCATTTACCAATAATTTAAACAAAGCATGAAACATATGATAAATAAAAGTAAAGCTTACTTAGAGATTTAACTTCATTAATCCAAGCTTTAGCTTTACTAATGAGCCCTTGATCTCTCTTAGTTCATCCCCTTTCTTTTGTCTCCAAACACCTCAAAGAAGACTCAAAAGTTCACCTTTCATCAACACCTTTCTCATGGGAATGAACCTCATTTATAGTCAAAAAGAGACTTTTTTACGTGTCCCCAGTCGACCTCACAATACCCCGGTCGACCTGGCCTCAACGGTCAGAAATCTGACCGTTTGAAAAAGGCTCAACGGCTCTATGCCCGGTCGACCGCACAGTGTGGCCGGTCGACCGGGGTCCATGGGCCGGTCGACCGGCCACACTGCGCGGTCGACCCGGGCCTGGGACCAAAGTTTCCCAAAAATGCATATTTTTGCATTTTTCAAAGTTTTTTCTTGAGGGAACCTTTTTGGGCCATTAAATCAAGCTTGGAAACATGTTTTAAATCAAACTAAGTGGTTTAAAAACATGAAACACTAAAAAGCCTAAAAGATTTGAAACTTCTTAAAAACCATTGGCTAGCTTGATTTATAAAATTTTCTTTTCCAAATTAAATGCATCCAAGATTAAAAATAAATCATGCATAAAACATATGATTTACAAGATTTAAAACAATGCATGAGTAAATCAAGATTTCAAGTTTTCTTAAATCAATGCATGTGTGAAAATTCAAATGATGCTAAGATGATAATGCATCCATCAAATTGCAATACACAAAATTCCTAACAATCTCCCCCTTTGCAATTTGATGGCAAACCTTACTCAACACCGAATTTACACACTGAGTCTTCAGCTCCCCCTAAGCTGGACAAGTCTTGAAATCTCTTGGATGCTCCTTCTCTTAGCTTGGGCTCTAGTTCTTTTTCTTCAATCTTCTTGATGCTTGGAGCTTGATCATCCTTCAAGCTTTCTTTCGAATAGCCAAGCATCTTCTTTAGCTCCCAAGCTTTCTCTTCTAACAACTCTCCCCCTTTGACCATGCACTCTCTCCTTTTGGCAAGATATGCATTCTCTCCCCTTGTAGAAGATCATACAATATTTCCCCTTAGGATGTATGGACATACTCTCCCTTTTGAGACAACTTGATTGCTCTCTCCCCCTTTGACATTAAATTGCAAAGGTGCCTACACACATGAAATAAGGAAAATACCTTTTAGTAGCACCTGTTAACAAATGAAAACGAAAATGAAATACATAACAGGCCATCATGTATGGAAGAAGAAGTCTCTAAGGATTCAAGCCAATACAAAGGTCAATTTGATCAAAACTAATACTTCCTATGAAGGTTTACACTCCCCCTCAATCCATTCTCTTCTTTTGTCAAACTTTTGACAAATATTTAACTATTTGGAGCAAGAAGAAGATGGTTTTACCAATTGAGGAAAAACTTCAAGGAAAGAATTAGACACATATAACTAGATAGCTCAATATGATCAAATTGCCAATATAAAGAGCAAGGCCATGGAGAAAAGCGATCATAGATACCAATTGGAATATATATATAAAACAAATATACCAATTGAGATTGAAGGATATGACTATTAAAACAATCACTCTAAAAATGGAGTTAAGGAATATACCTATTAGGGTTCATCCAAATTAGAGCTATCCATGATGTTATGGGGTTTACTAATCATAGCATCAATCAATGTAACTTATGAAAATCATGAGCTATGAAAGATTTGAAATCATTTCATCCAATCATTAAATGTGACTATCATGTGCAAGATGAATGAAATGAAAATCAAACATGAAGCCGACCTCAACTATTAACCAACCAATATTATGATCACATAAACATGGTGGTCATGAGATATTCCTATATAAACAAGAGAGGTGGCAACATGAAAATTTATGATGCTAATGGAATGTGACATGGAATGAAAACATATTACTATAAAGTTCAATCAAATGTACATGGTCTATCACATTCTCAAGATATGACATCAATTGGATATTACAACAATCGAAAATTATAACAATTGAAACCAATTGAATTTGAAAACATGATTAAGAGCATGGATGTGACAAACACAAAATTCCATCAAGCATCATAAAAGGATATTCATCACTTTTAAAGATATAACTAATGAGCATAGTGATGAACATGATAAATTGCATGAAAAGATATAACTTAAAAGAAAATGCAATTTACAAAGTGTCAAAATCATATGAATTCAACATCTAAGAAATCCATCAAACAATAGATATAACTATGAAATACAAGAAATGAATTTCAAAGAGGTTCATATGATTAAGCACACTATCATGAAGTTGAGACATGTATAAGAATGACATCTTTAAGAGAATATACATGAAACAACATCATAACCATCCATTTAAAAAAAATAATGACTTAGAAAGCATAAATGATGGATTTGAGAGTTCAAGTATGGTATTTTCAAATATAACTAAGATTACAACCATACAAGGAACTCATTGACATTTGCATAGAGAAGATCAATTACAATCAAGATCTAACTCATACCATATCATTAACAAAGAATACAACCATGTGTGCACAAGAAGGTATGAAGTTAGAAAGATATCATAGATCACATATAGATGAAAAGGATTTCATATATGGGTTTACCTATAAAACAATGGTTTAAGTCCAATTCATCTAAGATGATCCATTAATCTATCATGCAAAATCTCTACTCTTAGCAAATGTACTAAGTTTACAATGCAATGGAAAGGGATATGAATATCATATCAAATGAGTGTAGCATATAAAAACTCATATGCACTTTTGAATCTCAAATGATCATGAAACAAAAGATTTTACTATAAAGATCATAAACAACATCAATTTGCATTAATGAAAAGATATACAAGGTTAAGACAATTATGCAAATCAATGAGATCATACCCAACCATGCAATGTAAAACATCAAAATCAATTTGCTTTTGAAAGAATGTGACTTTGTTGAGTAAAGAAGCAAATTGTTTGTAAATTTTATTTCCTTTCAAAAGATATATTCATAACTAAGCACAAGGAAATAAATTCAAGGAAAATGCTTTTATAAATATAACCAATAAAGCTTATAACATTTTCCAAAGTTTTTCAAAACACTTTAATATATGAAATTCCAATGAAGAATCATTTATAGAATTATGAGCAAGTGATTTTGAAAAACAAGAAGTGTACTATTGTAAATTTTCAATTTGTAAAACAATAGACACTCACAAATTTTCCATACCATGAGATATATCTTGAAAATCAATGGAAAACTTAAATTGCTTCAAATCATTTGATTTACAAAAAAGATCTAACTATGACATTCATCAAATGATTTTCCAACATCAATTGATCATGAAAAATCTAGCTAAGAAAGCTTTTGAAATCACAATCAATTGATCATGAATAGAAATGCAATGCAAGAGATATACCTAAATGAGAGCAAAAAGCAAATCTACCATGATGAAATTATAATCAAATGATTTTGAAAACCATGATATGTAACTAGAGAAGTACATGAAAACAAAATCAATTGATCACAAATAAACATTGCATTTAAAGAAATGTAACTATGAAAGAACATAAATGCAAATGATCATGACCAACAAAAAGATTTAACTATAAAGGATAGGTTGGTCAATGAGGTTCAAGGCCCTAAGGTTTGACTAAGTATATAACTTTAGGAATCCACCTAAGGTCTTGAGAGGGTTGATCTTTGAGGTCTAGGTTAGACGTCCCACCAACTATAGGAGATTTGACTTGATAAATTTTCAATTTAGACTTATCACCATTATGTTTAGATTTAATTAAATTTAGCTTAGGTTGGTGATTAGTCTTTTGAGGTTGGTGTTTCTTCTTCTTTGGGGATTGATTTCTTTTCTTCTTATTTTCTCCCTTTATTTGACTTTTGAATTTTAAATTTAACTTAGCTATTTTCTTCAAAAGTTCTTTCATGGGTTGATTTAAGGGAGATAGATTGAGAAGCTTTTTGTTGATAGATCCTTTTATAATTGGTTTAACTTGTTTAACCTTTTTAGAATCTATCTTAGGAGACTCCTTTTTAATTGATTTAACTTGTTTAATCTTCTTGGAGTCTTCTTTGATTTTTAGTGTCTTACCCTTCATAGAGTTTGATTTTCCTTTCTTGATTTCAAAGATGGGTTTAGACACTTGGCTTCTTCTTAATTTGCACTCAAATTTGAAATGCCCTTCATTACCACAATAGTGACATTTTGTTTTGGGCAAGGAAGTGTGAGTGCTAGAGAATGAGGACTCACCTTTCACAAAAGTGTTGGTGAATTTAGGGTCATGTGAAATATCCCTATTGTAACCAAGACCCGTCCTATCTCCATGAGATTTACCCAATTTAAATAACTTTTCAAATTTTTCTTCACTTTGGGTAAATTTGCACTCATACTTTTGTTTGTAGCTTTCAAGTTGAGTGACTTGGTTTTTAAGGGTTGAATTTTCATTTTTAACTTTTGTTAGTTCATATTCAAATCCCTTAAATTTGTTTAGTTCTTCATGGGCAAGTTTTAACTCAAGTTTAAGTTTATTAACATTAGATCCAAGTTCTAAGGTTTGCAAATTACTTTGATCATTAGACAAGTTTAATTTGGATTTTAAATAGATAATGTTTTCATCTTGTCTTTTTAAAGTATCTCTTAGATTTAAGTTATCTTTATTATGCTCATCACAATTTAACTTTATTTTATTTAGTTCATCTTGAGCATTAGATAAATCTTTCTTAGAGATACTCAACTTGGATTCTAAATTGTTAAAGTTTTTGTCTTGCCTTTGTAATTGATCTCTTAGTTTAGAATTTTCCTTATTAAGATCATCACACTCTATCTTTAATTCACTTAGATCATCTTTAATATTAGATAGATTATGCAAAGAGATCATGAACTTAGATTCTACACAATTTATTAATTCTTCTTTCTCTCTAAGTTCATCTTTTGAAGAAACTAATTCTTTGTTTAGTCTTTTAGATTCTTCTCTTAATATTTTATTTTTCTTATCAAGCTCTATGGAAAAAGTATATAATTCCTCATAGGCTTGTTGAAGATCATCTTCATTTTCAACATTTTCTTCCTCTTTTAATTCAAATTGAGATTCATTAATTTCAAGGTTTGAATCTCCATAAGTGGGAAGGAGGGGTCTAGAAGAATCTACACAAGAATCTAAACAATCTAAAATAGTGGAATCCATTCTAATGATTTTCATGAAAACACAATACTAGGGTTTAGACTCTAGGTTTTTACACCTAATCAAGAGTTCTAAAAACACTTGATCCTAAAATAGAGCACGAGGCTCTGATACCAATTGAAAAGTCCGGGATCCTAACCCTAGAGGGGGGGTGAATAGGGTGAGCTACATTTAATGACTAATTATGGCCAATTTTAATTTCTTAACAAACAACTAGTCACATGTGATGATTAACATACAATATGCGGAAGCTTAAACAAACTAATCACCACAAAGCAAACACCACTACACAATGATTTATAGTGGTTCGGCCTCAATGCCTACATCCACTACCGGCTTGTGTCTCAACACCCCACCGGATTTCCACTATTTATGCTTTTGAAAAAGGCTAAGCAATAACCTCTACAATATGCTTTCCAAGGATAAGCAATAACCTAACAATGTTGTTTTTCTAGGCTTAACAACAACCTATACAAGATGCTTTTCTAGGCTAAGCAATAACCTTTACACAATGCTTTTCTTAGGCTAAGCAATAACCTTTACAAATAAAAAGATTTCTCTCAAGGTAGTGTTTTCACAAAACACTCTAAGAGAATACAATTAAGCTCAATTACAATGCCTCTTAATTAGGCGGATATGAAATTGAAAAAACTAACTCACACAAACACTATATGAATGCAAAGGTGTATGCTCATGATGTGTGTGTGTGATAACTTCAATCAAGTTAAAAATAAGCCCAATTAATATATGCTTAATGCATTTAAAAGTTTAAGGCACACAAAAGATTTGATTGAAGTGAAATGCAAATCACATGTATAAATACTAACTTGTTGATGATATAAAAATCAAAGGCTCACAAGTTGTATGAAATTAGTTATGTCTAAACATGTGATGCATGTGCAATGTTGTTTTCAAAAACAAAGGTTTAACTAAGGTTTAAATGAATGAAAACAACAATTTGATTCAACCAAGTAAATGAAACATGTTATAAAAGAAATCAAAGGTTTTGACAAAACATGTTTTATAAAGTTTTAAAACAAACTTGGTTTGAAATCAAGGGTGAAGAATCCAATCCAACTTGAATCAAAGATTAAGAGAAGAATGGATTCAACACATCATAGTTAACATGCTAAAAATCATTTACCAATAATTTAAACAAAGCATATAACATATGATAAATAAAAGTAAAGCTTACTTAGAGATTTAACTTCATTAATCCAAGCTTTAGCTTTACTAATGAGCCCTTGATCTCTCTTAGTTCATCCCCTTTCTTTTGTCTCCAAACACCTCAAAGAAGACTCAAAAGTTCACCTTTCATCAACACCTTTCTCATGGGAATGAACCTCATTTATAGTCAAAAAGAGACTTTTTTACGTGTCCCCGGTCGACCTCACAATACCCCGGTCGACCTGGCCTCAACGGTCAGAAATCTGACCGTTTGAAAAAGGCTCAACGGCTCTATGCCCGGTCGACCGCACAGTGTGGCCGGTCGACCGGGTCCATGACCCGGTCGACCGGCCACACTGCGCGGTCGACCCGGGCCTGGGACCAAAGTTTCCCAAAAATGCATATTTTTGCATTTTTCAAAGTTTTTTCTTGAGGGAACCTTTTTGGGCCATTAAATCAAGCTTGGAAACATGTTTTAAATCAAACTAAGTGGTTTAAAAACATGAAACACTAAAAGCCTAAAAGATTTGAAACTTCTTAAAACCATTGGCTAGCTTGATTTATAAAATTTCTTTTCCAAATTAAATGCATCCAAGATTAAAAATAAATCATGCATAAAACATATGATTTACAAGATTTAAAACAATGCATGAGTAAATCAAGATTTCAAGTTTTCTTAAATCAATGCATGTGTGAAAATTCAAATGATGCTAAGATGATAATGCATCCATCAAATTGCAATACACAAAATTCCTAACATGACGATGATAGTGCTTCCATCAAATTAGCAATACAAAAATCCTAACAATCTCCCCCTTTGCAATTTGATGGCAACTAGGTCGATCACAACACTTCTAGGGCTTCAGATCTTGAAGTCTCTGGAATGCAGCTTAACTTCGGTTTCTCCCACTTCGTTAGAGCTTTCTCCAAGCTCTAAGCTTTTCTGTTAAGCGCTCTGAACTCCTTCATTATACTTTTAAGATCCTTGGACAGATCTCCCCCTTAGTTAGATCTGATCTTCTTTAACTCCCCCTTTGTTGGAACTTCTCTCCCCCTTTGATTGATACCAAGAGAGGATCTTCTCTCCCCCTTTGTTTGATCTTCTCTCCCCCCTTGTCATCGAATTGCAAAGGAACCTGTATACATGAGAAAAGAAATACCTTTCAATAGCACCTGTTACCAAATGAAATAGAAATTGAAATGCAGAACAGGTTATCATGTATATTGGTTGTTTATGCTGTGTTTGAATGAAGCTTAAGACAAAAGATTTATATAGATACAAAGCATCATAACCATACACCATATCAGGAATACAACAAGAAGAGAAGAATAAATGAAACTGAAGATTCATTGATTTAAATTTGAAGGTTAGTACAATTTCATTTACAAATTACTTGACCAATTCAAAAATCAAAATATGATGGTTAGTAATCAAAAAGTCAGAGAGTTTGATAAACAAAAAATACATCAAGATCCCCAGAAATAAAATCTATTACAACTCCCCACACAAAAAGAAAAACTCTCCTAAGAGCTAAGGAGAATCTGCAGGAGAGGGAGGCATCACATCATCATGCCGCCTACAGCTACTGGAGATGTTCGAGAGGTATCTCAAAGTCTTCTTCATCATACCGGATACCTCTTGACGAAACTCCTGAAACTCTGCTCGCATGGAAGACACAACTTGCTCAACAGATGTCATACGGTCTTCCAAGCTGCGCTGTGGAGGAGGCTGAGGGGGCTGAGGAGGATGAGGGGGCTCTTGAAGAGGAGGCTGATGGGGCTCTGGTGGAGGCTGATGGGGCTCTGGTGGAGGCTGATGGGGCTCTGGAGGAGGCTGATCAGCTCCTGGATCTGCAAACGCAGCCTCTGCAGCCTCTACCTCTGCATCACCTTCTGCTATTGGGTTAACTCGCTGTGGAGGAGGTAGCTTCATAAAGAGAATATTGGTTTTGTTGAAGACAGTTGTGGTCTCCGGTCTCTCAGAAGCAGGAGGAATCACTCCAAAAGAACTAGCGAGTTGGGTCATCAGGAACCCAAATGGAGCTGCACAGGGCTGAGAGCCTGTGATAACTCTAATAATATGATGCATAATGACAGAAGGGAGGCACATAGGGACACCTGAGATAACTTTATGAAGGATATTTGCCATGTACGGTGTTACCTCAGTCCTGTTTCGTTTCCTCGGGTAAATGGAGTGAGTGAAAATGCTGTGAATAATGCGAAGAGGAGGAATCATGGAGGAGGCTTGGAGAAAGTTTCGGGCTGACCAAACCTCAGGGTGTCCACAAAGAGCGGTGGTGACTGATTCTCTCTCATCAAGGGGCAGAACGTCAGAAATGAACTTGGGTCCAGCAGACCTAGGAATGCCCATGATGGAGGAGATAGTGTCTATGGTGACCACTTCTTCACCATGCAAGAATCTAATAGTGAAGGAGTTTGCAGAGGTGGCACAGATAGATTCATACAGACCATGGACAGAGGAGGCAAATGTGTTGCCACTCCAGGTCAGGATACTACCCCAGCCTATCGCTTCAAGGAGAGCAGGGACATTATAGTCCACTAGATCTTCAACTATGCACAATTTCTCAACAATGATCCCTTTACTCCTAAAGGATTTAACAACTGATGATGGAGAATGAATGGGGTTGAAACGAATCACAAAAGGAGGAGGAGGAGCCTCGGGAGAAGAAGATGGAGATCTATGAGAGGAGGAAGCTTGTCCAGTTTTGGACTTTTTGCTGGGCCTCCTAAATGTTTGTTTAGTGCGAGCCATAGATGGTCAAGGAGATACCAGAAAAGTGGAAGCTCACACAAGGTTGAAAGCCAAGACAAATGCCTTAAAAGATATGAGAATTTTGGTTCAGGCAATTTGTCAAACAGTTGGAGTGCAGACAAAGAGACTAAGAGATTTACAAATTACAATTGCCCAAGGAGTGCACAACAGGCTACAACAATTCCACAGAAGAGATGGAAGAACCAGCTACAGCTAGAATGAACAGAAAAAGAACACAGAAGGGATCCTACAAAAACAGTCCACTGTGCTTGACTGCTGTAGAACTATGGACGGACTGAATGGGAGAGCTGATGAGTCTGCCAGGGGTTTTACACACAGCCTGGTGAATGTGTAACAGCTGAGAGAGAGAATGAAGAGGGACACAACAGGAACGACAGAGAGAGAGACAGTGACAGGAACCAGCAGAAAAACGACGACAGGGAGAGTGAGAGAGAGAACCAGCAGACGAGAGAGCCAGCAGATGAGGGAGATGAAGAAAGAGGAGGAAAACCAGGAAGAAGAAGAGGAGGAAACAACCAGAGGAGAAGCAGGAGAGATGGGGAGAAGGGAAAATCAGTCCAGGGCGGTCGA
>QPKB01000952.1:0-16081 GCA_003546025.1 Camphora micrantha
GAAGGGCGAACAAGCCGAGGGGAGGAACCCCAAGGCGGAGGGAGAAAGGGGGGAGCGCCGGGGGGACACGAAGGGAGGAAGGGACCAAGGGGCCAAGGGAACAAGGGAAAAACAAAACACGCACCAAGGCCAGGGGAGAAAAGCGCGGGCGGAGCAGCAGCGCCAGCGCGAGCGCACGAGGACCGGGCAGGCCCGAGCGGAGCCCGAACCACGAGGCGGGAGCAGCGCGAGGCGAGAGAGGGGGAGGGACAGAGGAGGGGGCCCGAAGGGGACAGGCGGCGAGCACGACGACGACGGGCACGAGGACGCGCGACCGGGAAGGGCCGCGGCAGACCGCCGAAGGAAGGGCCCGGGGGCGGACCGCGGGGGCACAGGAGACGGGCGCGGCGAGGACGGCGGACACGGCGACGGGCACGACGAAGAGCGCGAACGCGGAGGGGGGGCACGCAACGCAGGGAGGGAGCGCGGCGGCGAGCGAGGAGCACGGGGCCGAACGCACAAGCAAGCGGAAGCCAGGCGAGCGGACAAACAACGAAGCAGGAACCCGGCGACGGAGACGGAGGGACGAAACAAAGAAAAGGGAAGGAACGGAACGACCCAGGGGGCCCCGGGCGGGAAGAAACAAAAAGAACCGGAGGAACCGAACGACAAAAGGCGGCGGGCCGAGAGGGGGCCAAAGGAGAACGGCGAGCGGGGACCCCGGCCCGGACGGGGGAGCAGGGCGCCGGACGGCACGGAAGGAAAGACCAGAAGGGAAGGAGGGCAAGCCCCAAAAGCACACGGAGGAGGGGGGCAGGGCGGCAGGGGAAAAAGGGAGGGCGGAAGAGGGGGGAAAGCGGGCGGCGGGCGCCGGGGGGGGAGAGCGCGGGGCGGGCCCGCCGGCGCGAGAGCGGGAGCCGCAGCGCGAGCCGGCCAAGGAGGCGGACCGGGGCCGCGGCCGGGCGAGCGGGCAGGGGCGCGAGCCGCGGGCCCACGCCCAGCGCCAGCGCACGCGCCGGGGGCACCAGACCCCGCCGGCGGAACGACGAAGCACACCGGGGCGAAAGGCGCAAGGGGGCGAGGGGGGGGCAACACCCAAAAGGCAGGGCGGAGGAGGGGGAGGCGGGGCGGGCCGCCCGGGCGCGAAGCCGAGCCGGGGGCGGGGCGCGCGGGCGCAGGCGCCGGAGCGCGAGCCAGAGCGGGCGCGCAAGCGCGAGCGGGACCAGGAGGCGCACCCCGGGGAAGGCGGGGGAAAAGCAGGGCAGGCGCAGGAAGCGGCCAAGCAGGGCGGACCGGGGAGGCGGCGGCGGGAACGAAAGAGGAGAGGGAAGCGAGGAAAGAGGGGGCCCGCGGGCGGGGCGGCCGGCGCGCAGGGCAGCCGCACCACCGCACGACCGCCCCGGACAAACGGGCGGGCGAACGGAGCGAGCGAGCGCGCGGGCGCGGGGCGCGGGGGGCGCGGGACGCGAGAAGCGCGGCAAGCAAGGAAGGAAGGGGGGCCGCGGCGGCGAGGGGCGAAGGAAAGCGAGCGGCGCAAAGGCAAAGCGGCAAAAGGAGGGAGGGCCAGCAAAACCCGGGCGAAGGAGGAGGACGGGAGGGAGCAAGACGGGAGGGAACGAGGCAGGAAGCAGCGACGAGAAGAGAAGCGCACGACCAGCAGAGAGGGAAGAGCCCCGCAGCCGGAAAAAACGAAGGAAACGAGCCACAAGCCCGCAGGGAGCGCGGAGAACCCACGGGGAGCAGCGGACAAGGGGACCACCCAGCAAAGGAGGGCGCCGCACGGGGAGCGAGAGCGAAACACGAGACGCAACCCGCAGCCGGGGCCGGGACGAGAGCCCCAGGCGCCGGGGGGGCGACGGAGCACGGGGAAGGCGGGACAGACGGGGCAGCGGCGCAACAGGCGCCGGCCAAGCCCACGCCCGCCGCGGAGCCCGCGGGACCGGCGCCGACCGGGAAAGAAAGGCCCCGCACGAGAGGCCCGCCCAGCGCCCGAAGGGCGGGCGAGCAAGCGAGAGAGGGACAACCAACCGGAGGGGGAGGCGGAGGGGGCGCGCACCGGCGGAAGGCCGCGGCAGGGAAGGGGGAAGAGAAGGCCCCGAAGAGAGAAAAGAGGGGGCCGGGTGGGGGCGAGAGCGGGAAGAAAGGGCGGGAGGCGGGCGGCGAAAAGAGGGCGGCAAACGCAGGGCGCAGCGAACGGACAGGGGCAACCGGCGGCGCGATAAAGGCGGACGCCGCGGAACGAAGGGCGGGGAAAGGCGACAGAGGCAAAAGAACGGCGAGGCGGGGGGCGGCCACCAGCGGGGGGAACCAGCAGAGCGGGCAACGCGCGGGGGAGAAGCAGGAGGGGGACAGCGAACAAGGCGGGAAAGAGCCGGGCCCGGGAGGGGGTGACACGAACCGAAGGAGCGAAAGGGGCCCGGACCAGGCGCGCGGAGGCCCAGCGGGAGCGGGGGGGAAGCCCAGGAGCGGGGGGGCCCCTAGCGGGCCAGAGCGGAGACGGCAGAAAGAGCGCGGCGGCGCCGGGCGGCGGGGGGCGCGCCAGCGCAAAAGAAGGGGCGGCGGCGCCGCGCGGAGGAAGAGGCCAGGAGAACGGGGCAGGCAAAAGAAAGCCGCGCCAGCGGGAGGCCAAGGAAGGGGGAGGAAAGAGAAAACGGAAAAACAACAAGGGAGCCGAAGGCACAGGCGGTCCCAAACACACGTGGCAGAACAGGACAAGAAAAACACGAAAAACGGAAGCGGACGAGAAGGGAAAAAGAAAGGAACACAAAAAGGAACGGCAAAAGCAAGCACGCGGGCAGCCAGCGGACCAGAGGGAGGCAGAGGGAGTGGAGGCGGGGCCGGCGGAGCAGAGAGGGGCCCCCCCGGGAGAGCACGGCGGGAGGGAGCGGGGCGAGAAGAAAAAGGGGAATGGAGGGGAAGGGCGGGCGAAGAACAAGGAAGCAAGGCGCAAGGAAGAGCGCGGCCGCCGCGGGCGCGCACAGCCGAGCAGGGCCGCGCCGGCACAAGAGCAAGCAGAAGCGCCACGGCGGCCAAGCGCCGAGCAGGAGGGCGTGAGCGAGGAGCGGGGCCAGAAAGACAGACGGATGGGACGGCGAAACCAAAAGCCCAGAGCAAGAGCGAGAGCCAAACCGGGCAGGGAGCAAAAGGAGGAAAGGCGGACATCGACAGCAGAGCCAGAGCAAGCACCAGGCGACCGGCAGGACGAGAACAGCAGGAGGACAAGCAAGGGCCAGGAGAGAGACGGGCAGCGACCAAGCCGAGCGCGAAAGCGCAAGGGTAGAGCAGGTGTGAGGAGACGGCAATGGGCAACGCCGCGGCCAGGACGCCTGTGCAGGGAAGCCACGGCCGGGGGGCGGGAAACCGAGCCGAAAGTCGGCAGAGAGCGCGGCGCATCTCGTCGCGAAGGACCGCCAAGGCAAACGGGTGGCGGGCAGACAGAAGCGAACGTCAGACGGAGGAGCAGGCAGCCGTATAGAGGACATCGCGGCTAGCGCGGGCGGGACAGAGCCGAGCGGGGGCAGAAGAGGGAGGAAAAGGAGGCGAGCCGGGGCAGGCCTTGGGACCAAAAAACCGAGGCCGGACCACCGGGCGATGACGCAGAGGAGCGGGCCCGGGGGAGAGGGAAGGGAGAAGCAGAGCGCGAAGAACGAGCCGGGCCAAGGACGAAAGGGAAGAGAGCAAGGAAGCAGCAAGGGCGCCCGGGAGGACCGACGACAACAAGCGCGCGACGCGAAGAGAACAAACGGGAAGCGCGCGGCCGCGAGGGCGGGCAAGGCGAGGCCGAGCAAAGGAGGGCGAACGCGTGCGGGAAACCGGAGACGCGGGAACGCAACACGACGGAACGACGGAAGGGGGCGGGGGCGCCGCGCCACCGAAACCGCGGCACCGGCAGCAGGGGAGACGCGCGCGAGAGCGGCAAGAGGGCACGGAAAGGGGGGGAAGGAACCGCAGGCCCGGCAGAAAGAGAAAGAAGACAAGGGGCGGGGCGGGAACCGACGGGGACGAAGCAGACGCGAGCCGAGGCGGCCGGGGACCGGGAACCGCAAAAGCCCGGGAAACGACGGTTCCCTGGGGAAAGGAGCCGGGGAGAACGAAGGAGAGGGGACAGGAAAGAGCACGGAAGAAGACGAGCCGAGGAAGGAAGGAAGCAAGCCCCGCCCACCACACGGGGGCGGCGAGGGAAGAGGAAGGCCCGGCGGCGAGGTGGAGGGGGGGGCGGACGGAAGAGCGGAACCGAGAGAGAACGCGAGCGCCGGCCCGGCCGCCCAGACGGGACCAGGGCGGACCAGCGGGGACCAGGGCCGCGAGAGAGAGAAGAGGGAGGGAGGCGAGGGGAGCGCGGCGGCGCGGCGGCGGAGGCGACGGCACAGGGGAGGCGCGAAGAAAAGGCAGCGAGCGGAGCGGCGCCGAGGAGAGCGACGGCCGCCGGACGACGACCGCGGCGGGGGCGCGCCCAGCCACGGCGGGGGAGGGGAGGCGGGGGAGAAGCCGAGACGAAAGGAAGAAGCGCCGGAAGCAGCGGAGGGCCAAAGCCGCGGCAGGAGAACGGGAACCGGCCGCCGGGGACGGGAGCAGGGCGCCGCAGGAGAAGAAAAGAAGCGCCGGGGCGACGGGAGAAGAAGCGAAGGGCCCCCCCGAGCGAGGAAAGGCGCGGCGAGAAAGGGGGGGGAAGAACGCGGGACGGGAAACCAGAGCGGACAGGCACGCAAAGGGAGAGGGCGCCGGGGGAAGGAAGAGGGGAGGAGCAGGCACGGGAGCGGGAACGGAGGAAAGGCGGGGGAAACAGGAAAGCGGCACGAGACGGGAGGGGGGCGAGACAGGACCGCGACGGAAGAGGCAAGGACCGGGGAAAAGACGAAGGGAACGGGGAGAAGGGACGACCGGGAAGAAAGCACAGGCGAAGACGAGCCAGACCAGAAGAAGCAACGCGGAGAGGACCAGAGCCGGGACACAAGCGGCCGGCAGAGGGAGAGCCCCCACCACGAAGCAGCAGAGGAGGAGGCCGAGGGGACCAGGACACGAGAGCCGCGGCAGACCGGAGGGAGAAGGCGCAGGAAACCGAGAGGACCGAGGGGAGGGCCAAGCGAACGGAAGAGGGGAGGAGGAAGGCAGCTACCAACCGCGAGGAAGGAGCGAGGCGCCAGAAGGAGCAGGCGGAGAAGCCCGCGGCGAGCAGAGAAGGAGAGCGCTGGCCGGGCCAGAGGAAAGGGACGCGCGCCCCCGCAGCGGGCGGCGGGCCCGGGGCGAGAGGAGAGAGAGGGGCGCCCCGGGCCGCGCCGGGACGCCGCGCCGGCGGGCGGGCGGACCGAGCGCGGGGCGGAGGGACGCCGCCGCGGGGCGGGTGGGGCGGAGAAGACGGGAGGGAAGTGAGCCAGGGAAGGGAGGCGCGCCGAGGCGAGCAAGAAGGGGAGGCGGGGCGAGAGAAAGGGGGACAGGGACGCCCAGCCCAACGCGGGCGGGCGGGGGGCCCACCGAAACAGAGGAGGAGAGGCGCGAGCGAGGGGAGCGAAGGGGAAAAAAGACGCAACGAGGGCAGAGAACGACGAAGACGAGGAGGGCGCGGGCAAGCAAGAAAGGAAAGGGGAGAAGGACGGAAGGCACGGGAAGGAGACGAAGGAGGCACGCGAGGGGCCCCAGACGCCAAGGGGCCCGGCGCGCCACGAGGACAGCGAAACCAAGGAAAAAGCGGCAGCGCGCGGGAAGCCACGAGACGGGGCGACAGCGAAAAGGGCGGAGAGAAAGAAAAGCGGGAAAGCAGAGAGAAGGAGACGGGCGCGCCCAAGGGGGCGCGCACGCAAAAACACACCGAAGGCACGCGCGGGCACAAAAAAACGCGAGCGGGCGCGGACCAAGGACGAGGCAAAAAGACCACAGGACGAAGAAAAGCAAGGCCGGAAGAGAGCGAAGACGAGGGCGCCCGGGACCGAGCGCAGCGCAAGGGAGCGCGAGAGAAGGGAGGCGAGGCCGGACGGGGGCGGCCGAACGCCCGGGGTGGTGGGAGAGTCAGGGCACAAGCCCAAATGCCGGAGGAGAAGGCGGGAGGAAGGCGCGTCCCGAAGAAGAAACCAGGAGGCCAGCACGAAGGACAGCCGCAAGGAGCGGCCCAGGGCGAGGGGAGAGGGTGGGCGTAAGAACGCCCAAAGCAGCGAGGGCCTGGCCCTAGGCACGAAGCGAAAGCTGGTGGACCCGCAGAGGCGACGACGGCAGAAGGGCGAGCTGAAAGGAGCCGCCAGGGAGAGAAGGACGCACGCAGAAGCAAAAGGGGGGAAGGAAACAGGGAGGACACCAAGGAGCCGCACCAAGCGGAGAAGGGGACGAAACCCGGAAGGGGAACAGGAGCGAAGACGCGCCGCAAGCAGGCAGGAAGCGCGGCCGGCGACAGAACACCGGCAGAAAGGAGGGAGCAAAGGAGGGCCGCAGGCGGGGAGCGGAATCCTGCAGGTAGACAAGGAAGGCGCGCAGCGGGGAACGCGGGCAGGAAGAGAGCCAACAACCCCCGGGTGAAAAGCCGACAAGAGAACGGGCGCGCGCCAATAGCAGGAAGGAGAGGGACGAGAAGCGGGGGAAAACAAAAAGACCGGCCACACGAGGAAGGGAAGCACAGGCCAGAGGTCCTAAGCAGCAGCGCGGAAGGTAAGGGATGCGTAGTGGAGGCCGGGTGGGCCCGCGTGGGTGAAGGGCGGAGTGGGGGTGAGGGGCGCGCGGACGCACGATGCGAGGACGATGCGAGCAAAGGCAGGCAGGCAGGTAGCGGCGGCAGGGGGCCGGCAGGAAGCCACGGGGAGGTGCCCGGGCTGGAAGGTACGAATGGAGGCCGGGACGCAAAAGGCCCCGAAATGCGAGGGCAGCGGTGACCGAAAGGAAAGCGGGGCCGGCCGCCGGCAGGGGCGAGAGAGCGGTCCGAAGGAGCGCAGGCGAAGCGAGGCGGGACGGGCAGTCAGGCAGGGAACGGAAGGCCGGGCCGGTGGAGAGCCGGGCCAGCGGAGGAGGGCGGCCGGGAAGAAGGGAGGCAGGAGCGGGAGGCGGGCCAGGCGCAGGCGAGTGGGCGGGCGGCCGCAACAAGGGAGCCAGAGGGGAACCGCTGGCGCGGCACGGGGCGAGCAGGACAAAGAGACGGAGAGCGCGGAGACGGCAGAGATAACGGACAAAGGGACAAAGAAGGAGCCAAGTGCCGGGTAAGGGGCCAGGCCAAGAGCGGGCCGGCGAGAAGAGGGAAAAAAACCGAGGAAGGCGCAGACACCGCGAGCGAGACGAAGAGGACTCCAACAACCGCGGCCCACGCCGGACACCCGCGCGAGCGCGAAGAAGGACAGCACGGCGCGGGCAAAGCAGACGCGACCACAGACGGAGCCGGGAGGCCGGCCAGGACCGCGGCAGAGGGCCGCGGCAAGCGAGGGGCGACACAAGACGAGCGCAGCCGCCGGGGAGAACCGGGACGCGCGAGAAGGAAGGCGGGCAACAGGGGAGAAAGGGAGAGGACAAGGCGGCCGCGAGGCACGGCCGGGGGCGCGGCAAAATGAAGGACGCAGCACGGGAGGGGGCAAGCCGCGAGGGAGATCAGACAAAGGGGCGGACGCGGGCCACTCCCCGGAGAAAGAGTAAGCAGACCCACACGGCGGCGCATCCCGAAGAAGAGCAACCCACCAAGGGGAGCAGGGAGGCCCGCAGAGAGAGGGGAAGCGAGCGAGAAGACCCAGCACGACCAGAGGGGCAAGAGAAGTGCGGCCGGGATGCGCAGCCGACGCAGGGCGGCCCGGGCAGAAGGCAGGGGTTGAGAGTGAGAGACAAAGCAAGGAGACACGTGGTGAGCCACGGCTGGAAAACGAGGAAGAGACGTGGCAAGAAGGAGCGAGCAAGCGGGATACGAGCCAAGGCAGAGGACCATACAGGGAAGGGAAAGGCACACAGCGGCGAGACACGGAGCCGCTGGGAAGGCAAGGGCGAACGTCAGGGCGGAACGGCGAGCAGGTCATGCTCGCGGGCGGCCGAACAAGGCAGCCGGGGGGATAATCTGGGGAGACCAGGCTGAGCCAAGTGGGCAACCGGGAGACAAGACGGCCCGAACCAAGGAAGGAAGGAGAGGGCGGCGCAGCGGACGAAGCAGGTCGGACAGGGTGACCAAGGAGGAAGGATGTAGAAGAACCCCCGAAGCAGCGGCCAAGCAGACGGCAAAGCGCCATAGCCGTGTGCACGGGCCAAGGAGGCGCAAGAGCGAGCTGGGAAGAGGCCGAAGGCAGCAGAAAAGGACCACAACGCCAGACGGGCAGGGAGCGCAGCAAGCAACAGCGAGAAGATAAAGGGAAGAACCGGAACTGCCTCCGTAAATAAGAGCAAGAGGAAACAAGCACAAACGCGATCGGAGACGCAGGGCCCGAGGTTCCGAAGAAAGCACGGAAGCAAAAGGGAGAAGCAGGACTGCCGGGACACGATAAACAGACCAGGAGAAGGGAACTCAGAGAAGCCCTGCAAGCACGAAGGCAGCCCCACCAACGGCGAGCCACGCGGCAGGGCGGAAAGGGCAAGCCAAAAGCCGCGAGCCAGGGCGCGGGGAACGAGCAGAAGCAAGAGTGGACGGCATCCAGAGCGCGGCCCACAACCGCGGCGCGACACGAGCGGCAAAGGAGAGAGGCCACCAAACACCCAGCGAACACCGGCCCCCCACAAGCGATGAGCGACCAGGGCCAATGCCCCAGACAGCGCCAGCGGCCCAGACGCGGGAAGCCGAGCGGCCACAAACCCAGCCGCAGAGGCAAGAACGGCAACGACCAAAAGGCGCGAAGCCGCGCGCGGACGCAGAACCCACCAAGGGCACCAGGCCGGAAGGACCCCAGCACGGAGCGGGACGGCACCTACGGCCGCGCGAAGGCAAAAGCGAGAAGCGCGGGGCGGACCAGGGGCAACGCCAGCAGCAGCGGCAGGGCCGCGCCGCCGGCGCCGAGGACGGAAAGCGGCACCACCCGCGACAAAGTGGGAAAGATGTGGCGTCCGGGAGGGCGCCCCGGAGAGCAGGAAGGCGGCGCGGCGACAAGGAAACCGAAAGAAACACAAAAAACCCAAGGCGGGGACGAGAGCGAGACGGGGAGCGGGAGGCGGGACCCAGGCCGGACCAAGAATGGCGGGAATGCGGGCGGGCGGCCGAGGGCGCAAGGAGAGCCGACGAGCATAAACAAGGTGTGCGAAACGGGGCAGGGCATAGATGTTGAGTAAGCAGACAAAGCACGGAAGAGCAGAGGCGCCCGCGATGAGAGCGCCGAGAGGGACCGAGCGGAGGCTCAAAGAGAGCGTGACGAAAGCAGAAATAGTAGGCGCGTGTCCTGAGGTGCATAGAGAGTTGGCGCTGGTCGCACACGCGCCCCGGAGCAGGGAAAGGCGATCCCTGGGGCAAGTGGGGCCGCGCGCGCTGGTAGCCGCCGCCGCCGCTGGCAGGTGCCGCAGAGCGTGAGTTTTAACGGAGGGTCAGCAAAGGGAAACGTGTGGCAGATAAGGCAACTTTTCCGAGGGGTCAGAGAACGCAGCGCCGGGCACTCAGCGGTATAAGCGTGCGGGGGCGAAAAACGAGCAGAGCGATGGGACGCGGCAATGGGCGAAGCAAGCGAGATCGAGAGAGTTAGGGCAAGCGAGGCCGGCGCCGCAGGAGCACAGCAGGAGTATTGGAGATGAAAGCCCAAGGCAAATGTGGTGCATAAATGCGGCCAACAGGGCGTATGAGAGAAGCGCCAAGGAGTGGGAAGTGGGCAAAGAGAGGGCCAGGCCCTGCGCCACGCTGATCAATAACCAGGGAGGCGGCGCAGACAATAGTCCTGTGTTTGCCTATGGGGCATAAGTGCGCGAACGCAAGCCGGGAAAGCGTTGTAGCGGAGGGGACGACGTGCGAGAGCGAGACATAATGAGAAGTGAAACAGGCACAGCCCGCGGCGGCAGCCGCGAGAGAGCGCCGAGCGGCCGGAAGGAGGGAACGGAAGAGCGGCGGGAGCAAAAGCGCGGCCGGCAGCGAGCAGGAAAAGGCCGGGCGACAGAGCCGGCGCAGCCCGGCCGGCAAACAGCGCCACACGGGCCCGAAGACGGCAGCGTCCGGGCAGCAAAGCCGGAGTCGGCCCGAGGGGGGCGCGAGAACGGGGGAAGACAGAGAGAGTGCACGCGGCCGGGAAGGCGCCGAAGGACGGTTCGGAAGGGTCACAGCAGCAACGGAGGAAGAGAGGGGGGCAGAGAGAGCGACAGAGCGAAGAAGGTGGCCGCAGCAAGAAGACCAAGAGGGGAGACCGAGAGGCGCACGCGACTAAAGGAACGCGGACCGAGGGACGCAAGCGGAAGGCGCAGAGCGAGGGAGGAAGGCGAAGCCAATGGGAGCGGGACCAGAGAGGAACGCGACGGCCGGAGCGCCCAGTGGGCCAGAGCAAGGCGGAAGGCGGAGCGCAGAGCAGGAGGCAGGCCACCCAGGAGAAAGACAGGGGCAGAGAAGCGAGAGCGCGAGAGGGCGGACCGGCGACTCGGGAGAGCGGCGCGAAACGGACCAGGGAGACGCGGGCGGAACCGACGAGACAGACGGAAGGCGAGAGAGAGGCGACGAAGAGGCACGGACCGAAGGCGCAGGAGCGCCGGCGGAACGCGGACGCCGGAGCGGTAAGAGGGAGAGAGGTCTGCGAACAAGGCGCGGCAGAACACAAGAAGGCGCACGGGAGCTTCCGAAGCGAAAGGAACGTGAGAGGCGGCGAAGGTACCCGAAAGCAGGAGCACAGCGACAGAGGGAGATAAGAAGAAAGAGGGGGCACGGGGAGTAAAGCAGGCGAGGGCAACAGCCGACCGAAGCGAAGAGGACGAGGAGCGAGGGGCGGCACGGACCGACCGGAGGGGAGAGAAGCGAGCACCCCACCGCCACCCAGCCGCAAACTGAGCCCGAGACGAACGGGCCGCAAGAAGGAGAAAGCCCAAAAACGCCGAAGGCGCGCGCAAGCCGGCGCCGGGCGCCCCGAAGCGCCGCGCGCGCACCAGGGGAGAGGGCGCGGAGGGAACAGGGAACAGCGAGGAACGGCCAGGGACCGCGACCGCGCGACGGGGCGGGGAGGGGCGGCACGGGGGGGCAGGGACACACGAAACAGCGCCAAGGCAGCAGCAGCGCACACGCAGCTGGCAGTGCCGCCCACCGGCCACCAACAGCCACAGCGCCGGCACGACCAGCGCCGGCGCCAGGACGGTACACGGGGCCCACCCCGCCAACCGCACCACCGGCACGCCGCCGGCCCGGCCCGGGGCGCCAGGCAGCGCCGGAAGGGGCAAAGACAAGGCAGAGCCCCGCCCGGAAGCAGCGGGACCAGAAGAGACGGCCGCCAGCCACCACCCGCAGGGCAACGGCGCCGGCCAGCGACGAAGCACGCGAGGGCAGACCAACAGGCCAGAGGATGGAGGGAGCGCGGCGCCTGGCGGGAAAGACCGCGAAGATGAAGGGCGGAGAAGAGGGGGGCGAGGGAGATAAGCCCCCGCGGGACGGAGGGGACCAAAGACCGGGTAGAAGGCAGAGGGACCCAGGACGGGGAAGGGAAAAGGCGCACAACAGAGGCGCAGGAATGCAGGAGCGCGCGCGGGAAAAAGGCGGGAGAGGGCGTACCAAGAACAAGGACGTCGCAAACAGGGAAGAGCACACCCCAGGGACGGACGCAAGAAGGACCAGGAGGACGAGGAGCATGAGGGCGAAAGGCAGAGACAAGAGAACAGCGGGGGGGAAAGCACGGAGGGAGGAGGAGCACCCGAAGCCCATAAGAAGGGTCAGGGGGGGGTGGGGAAGCCCGAACGGGCAGGTCGAGAGCAACACAAGGGCAAAGGGAAGACGAGAAGGCAGACGGGCAGAAGGCAGGCAAGGGGAGAGCGACAGGACGGCGCAGGGCGGGGCAAGAAGGCTGAAGGAGCAAGGCGCGGGAGACCGGAAGCAACGGGGAGGAGCAGCAGACCAGCCAGCCGAAGAGGCCCGGCGGGCAGCGGCAACGCGCAGCCAGCCAGCGAGGGCAGGGTGGCAGGCGAGCAGACCAGGGGTGCAGGAAGAGGCAGCAGGTAAACAGGCAGCCGGCGGAAGGCCCAGCGAGAGAAAGGGGTAGGAGCAGAAACGCGAACCCAAACGCCGGGAGCAGGAAGAAAGACGGGAGGAAAAAGAGAGAAGCCAGCGAGGAGAGGAACAGGGCCAACTGGAGAGGGCGCGAAGACCGAGAGGACCCAGAGGGAAAGAAGCGGGGAGAGAACGCAGAGGGGCAGAAAACCAGGCGCGGCAGGAAGAAGAGAGGCAGGAAGAGACCAAGAGAGAAGGCAGCAAGGAGGAGCAGGGAGCAGGAGGGCGGACTAAGGAGGAGCCAGAAGCGCCAAACGCCCAGGAGGGGGGGAGAAGGGAGGGGAGGCAACGGGGCGACCGGGGGGGACGGCACCGAAGAACGAAGAAGGCACCGAAACCACAACAAAAACAAAGAAGAAGCACACACGAAGACACGCGGCGTACACAGAGGGGGCGAGGGAAAAGGCAGGAAGGGTGAGCGAGGAAAAAGGACACAAAGGGGCGCAGGAGTAGGAAGGCAGGGCGGCGAAAGGAGAACGACGAACACACAGAACCAGAAAGGAAAAAGAGCGAAGAGAACGAATGGAGGGCACCAGAAAAACGACCGAAGAAGGGGACCAGAAACAGGGGGGAGTGGCCAGAGGGGAGAAACAAGCAACCACACGGCGCAAGCAGAGAGAAAGAAGCACAACAAACCCAAAAAGCCAGCAGGCCCCAAAAGCCAAAACCAGAAACGGGGAAAGGCAGCGGGAGCGCAGGGCCACAGAAAACCCAGGGCAAGCAGGGCACACAGAGGCTGGAGCAGCCCCTACCGGAGCCAGGGGGGGGGAAACGAGAGAGAGAGGGGGCAGGGGCGAAGCCAGAAGCGGCAGGGAAGAGGGCGAGACGGAGAGGGGAGAGGAGAGGGAAGAACAAAGCGAGAAGGGCAGGGAGAGCCGAAGCAAACCAAAGGGGGCCGAGAAAGAGGGGAAGGAGGGCTCGGCGAAGGGAGGGCGACGACCCTGGGAAGCGGGGAGGGAGGGCGGCCAGCAGGGCCGCGGACAGATGTGACGTGGGCAGGCGCGCAGGAGAGAGAGAGACAGACAGAGAGAGGAGAAAGAACAGAAAAGCACGAGGGAGCAGGAGCACCACGGCAGACAGGGAGCAGGCCACGGGCAGGCAAGCACGGAGGCGGACAGGACCAAGGAACAGCGGGAAGAGCGAGCCGCAGACAAACAAGAAGCCGCAACGACGGCGAGCTCAGCGAGCAACCGGCGAGAACAGGCGAGGCGGGCACCAGGAAGGAGCCACGGCGACAGCAAGCCACGAGCCCGGGGGCGGCGAGGCGAGCGCCGGCCGGGCCCGGGAACGGCGCGAGGACACCGCCCGGCCCGGAGGGACAGGAGGCGGGGGGGGCGGGGGCGGGGGGACCGGGGGGCGGGGCGGCGGGGAAAGGCAGCCGGGGGACGGGGGGAGGAAGGCAGAAGGGGACAGGGGACAGGCCGCGCGCGGGAGGACGGGCGGAAGGGGGAAAGGCGCAAGGCCGAGGGGGACGGGCAGCGGGGGACGGGGCAAGGAGAGGAAGGGAGACGGGCGAAAGGAGGCGGGGGGACGGGGGGGAAGGCGGCCGGCGGGGGAAAGGAAAAAGGAGCCCGCGGCGGCCGCCGCTCCCGGGGACGGGCCGGCCGGGGGAGGCGGGGGAGGAAGCGAAAGGGGAGGCGGGGAAAGGGGCCCAGCAAGGGGACGGGACAAGAGACCACGAAAGGCAGGCAAAAGAAAGAAAGAAAGGGACCGGCAGCGGGGGGGGGACGGGCGGCGGCACGGGAGGGCGTCAGGTGGGCGCGAAGGCCGGCGGGGGAAAGGAAGGGAACGAAGGAGAGTGACCAGTTAGGAAAGAGGAGGACACAAAGAGACAGCAACAGAAGCGGGAGCCAAGCAAGCAAAAGCAATGCAAGGGAGCACGGGCCGGGCAAGCAGGAGCGCCGAACCGGCGCCGGCGGGCGGGGGCAGCCAAGCACGAGCCGACGCAAGCAGGCACCCACGGCGGGGCGAGCAGCGGGAGCGCGGGCAAATGGACAGCGGAAGACCGCAAAGAAGCGGACCGGCGAAAGAACGGGCGGGCGAGGCCGGGCGAAAGCGAAAGGACCCCGAGAAGAAGGACGCCGGAGAGAACGGAAGGGCGCGGAAGACGGGCGACGGCGACTGAGCAACGAGGGCGAAAGGGAAGAAGAAGCGAGGCGCGCGCGCGCGCCGCGCGCGCGCACCGGCAGAAGAAGGAGCGGGACCGGCGAGCCAAAGACACGGGGAGCGGGAAGGACGGGGACGGACGGGCGGGACGAGACCACCGGCGGGCGAGGAGACGGGCGAGGGCGGAGGAGACGGGCGAGGACGAGAGAGCCGAGCAAGGAGACAGACAAGACCGAGGCAAACGAGCGGCGAGGGACGCCCGGCGGATACGCGGGCGCGCAACAAGGACAACGAACAAGGGGAGCGGCCAGCGACGGCGCGGCCGGGACAAGGACCGCCCTGCCAGGCGACGGGCGCGCGGCAAGGACCGGAAAGGCAAGGACGACGAGGCGGCGGCAGCAGAAACGACACCGGGCAAGCAGAGTGGAAACGACGAAAAGGCAGGGTGGAGGATAGAAAAAAAGCAGTGGGAGGGATCAAAAACCCGCGGGACCCCCGAAAGAGAGAGGGAGGAGAAAATAAGCAGCGACGGAGAAGGGGGCAAAGACGGAGCCATAAAGCGGAGTGCCGGCCCCGAGCCAGAGAGAGGCCAGGGAGAAAGCAAGCGCGGCGGGGGGGAACAGGGCGGCAAGGGGGGAGGGGGGGAAGGGACGCGACAAAACCGCCGCGCCCCCGGGCCGCGCCGAAGGGGGCGAGCAGCAGCAGGGAGGGCGCGAGCCGGGTCCGACGGGGGGGGGAACGCAAGGCGCGGCGGCGGGGGGAGAGGAGGGAGAAACGCAAGCACCACGAGCGCGGCGCGGAGCAGAGGGGGGGACCGAACCGCAGAGCACAGAACCACCGCACGCGGCGCGCGCGGGCGGGGACAACGGAACCGCAAGAAAGGAGAACGAGCGCGGCGGGGGGAACGGGAACGCAAGCGAGAGCGCGGCGGGCGGACGGGGCGCGGGGGCGGGCGGGGGGCCGGGGGGCCGGGCCGGGCGGCGAGGGAGGGGCCGGCGGGCGCGGGCAGGAAGGGGACGGCGGCGAGGGCGGAGGCACAAACGGGGGCACAGAGGGAAAGCCCGGAAGGAACAACGGGGCGCAAGAACGGAGGGAGGAACAGGGGGCCGGCGGCGCGAGGGCGGAGGGAGCGAGAGGGGCGGGCGCCGGCGCGCGGGCCAGGGAGGGGACAGAGCCGCGGCGAGGGAGGGCCGGAGGGCGCACGGAGGAAGGGAAAGAAAGCGAGGAAAAGACGCGAGGCGGCGGCAAGGGCGGCCACAGGGAGAGCACAAGAACAAGCAGCACCGCGGCGGAGAGCAAGGAGGAGGGAGCAGAAGAAGGCGGCGCCCCGGCCAGGGAAGGCGAGGGGGAACGGAGAACGGGAGAATGACCCGAAGCCAAGGGCCACCGGCCGAGCGTCCCACACCGCAAGAGGGGTCCACCCAGCGCAAAGACCGGGCAGCGCGCGCCGCGCGGGAGGACGCACACCAGCAAGCAAAGCGCACCAGCAGCAAGCAGGAAACCACCAGCGGAGCCAAGCGCGAAGAAAATAACTGAGCCAAAAAGCTGCACGCGTACGCGGGGCGAACCGGGCAGGGCGAGGAACCGAGCCGACAAGGGCAAGGGGGCCAGGCACCCGGAGCGAGAATGCCCCACCAACAAACGATGAGACAAACAGCAGAAGGAGGGCCCAGGAGCCAACGGCAAGACACAGAGAGGAAAAGGGAAAGAGGGCAAAAACACGGAAAAGGGGGAGGGAGAGGGGGAGGGGCAAGGGGGAGGGAGAGGGAGGGGCAAGGGGCGAGGGCGGGGGAGAGGAGCGGCGGAGGAGCAAGGACACCCGCCGGGCAAGGAGAGGCAAGAGGACCGGCAAGCAGGACGGAAAACAGGGAGGGAGCGAGAAGCGGCGAGCAGCAAGGGGCG
>QPKB01000953.1:0-16073 GCA_003546025.1 Camphora micrantha
TTCCAGAGCATGATTTATCAAATCTAAGCGTATATAGTAAAAAGAATTCGAAGATAGAAAATAAGCATGGAATGTAGCACATTGCAATGAGAAAAAATCTATTCTAGCATGTTAAGTTACATAAACAAGGAAATTAAGAGCATAAGCAAAAGAAATAGTATTACTTAGTTTCATCTAGAAAGATCCATCAAAGTGATTACCACCCATTGGAGAGGAAAACAAAGCTTACATTATAAAATCTTCAATTTATATAAAGCTTTCATCACTTTCTCTCTACAATTGCTCTCAATTTCATGAACAGCTTAAGTAAAATTAGGAGGCTCTCATTGCTTGTATCTTTAATGCCTAGAGCTCTCTTCCTTATATAGAAATATTTACCTTGCCTCTCTTTGGGGTTTCTTTCCAATGTGGACTTTATAGAATGGAATTATGAACATATGAATGTGATTCTCATATTAGAAAAGAGTTAATAGATTGATATGCCGATTTTGACCCCCGAAATGTCCGAATTGAAAAAAAATGTTGTGAATACGATTTGGTAGATCTTATAATAATCTTTTCAATGCTTCTAAAGATCATGTCAATCGGATATCTGATTAAAAAGATATTGTCAAATACCAACCAAGGTCTTTCTTTCTCTTCTATTTATAACTTTGCCATTTCTTCATCTAATTGTCTTCCAAGCTTATCCTTACTTTCTTTAACTCTTGAATCTCAACTTTAATCTTCAAATTAATCTTCAATTAACACCTACAAAGAGAAATTAACATAATTGAGAGTATTTTTTCGAACATATTTTATATGGAAGCCATTGGCAACTCATTATAATGCATACACAATGACCATTTATAATAGAAGGATATGAGCAAAGCATGATGGGGAGGAAAATTTATGATTTTTATGCTAAAAATAGTGTTTTGAGTTCTTTGATCTTTGAAAACTCATAAAATAATGCTATGAAAGTACATTTTTTGTGAAACTTATCAACTACCAATGTTTAGTTCTTGATCTCCTCCACAAAATTCTTTTGTTTATTTTCGTCGCAGTGGCAGATTATATTAAAGCGAATGTTAGTGGAGTCCAAGTGGTACTACAGTGGTACAAACCAAAGTCTAAAGAGTATTCTCAACAATGGATGGGGTATCATCATTTCAGGACCTGTCATTCTGGTCCATGCATTTCTCCTTTCAAAGTAACCATAGCACAAACAACAAGTTGGATGGTTTGGACAGAAACCCAGGTCTAATAAGATGGCCGTCAATGATTTTAGACTTTGCAATTGATTTGGCAACATATAAGGTAAGATAACTATGGCGTGACATCCACAATTAAAGAAGGGAAAGTTTCAAGTGCATCTATCCCTCCACCATAGGTGTGTGGGATACTTCTCTAATTGGGAATTTTGAATAGTAAAGTTACTTTTCAACTACATAGGGTGGAGGATAGATGCTTGTCTTCATGTGCAAAAAGGAAAGTATCCCTCACCCTATGGTTAAGGGATAAAGCACTTGGAAACCTTTCCCATTAAAGAAAGAACACTGCAAGAATTTATATGGTACAAGGCAGTGTACTTATAGACATATCGATATGCTAACAAATTTCTCTAACTGAAAGAGATTAGGGTTACAATGTTATGGAGTTTCATTCAACTCATGCTTGGCAGAAAAGAACGATTCATGTAAGCTTAAACTACATGACACCGTCCCTAAAAATAGGTTATTGAATTGTGCTGAGACAGGTTGAGAAAGTCAGAGTGATGCACCATCTTCTATTGATTGTTATATGAAGGAAGCCAATTTGTTTCCGAAATGGATGCTCGCAATCATATCGAAGACTCATTTTTGATAGTTGGAAGAAGTTGAATGAAGAAGTGAGAATTGCATCTTCCATACCCTCCTCATTTCATCAAACTGTGCCTGAATCTTGCAAGGGTAGTCCACTGCATTTACCAGCTGGTGATGGCCCATACTGTTCAAGATCGCAGCACCAAAGATCGACTCACGTCATTGCTGGCTCAACCCATTCCACTTGTGGTTGAATAATCCACCACCACCGTTAGTTTATTTGAACCCATTCCAACTCGTGGTTGAATAATCCACCACACCGTTAGTTTATTTCGACACTTCTCTTGATTTGAGTGCTATGAATCCTTTTTGTATAATATGAACTGTATCATTAAGATGTTAAAATAATGGTCGGTTCATCTTAAAATTTCCTATCATGTGGGTCCACATTGGTAAAATAAAATAAAATAAATATATAAATTGGTTGGTGGAATTCAGATCCTCTATTCTCTCGTGTTACCATGTGTATGAGAATTTAGCAAGCCGAAAATAAATAAAAATTAATTACATTTAGAAATAACAACAGTTAGAATTCCTAGGAATTCAATTGTAGGGAACAAATGGGCATCGCTGCTCACACACCCACTGCTTCTTTAATAGCTTTCTCTAATCCCATCCAGAGAGGAGGATTCATGCTGCAGAATGTCCAGTCGTGAAATTTCATGATTGGGAATTCTCTTTTAAAAGGAGGGAGAAATGGTTTAGGCATGTCAAAATCAAAATTTCAATGGTACAACGATATTAAAAGATTGTCACGAATGAATTGAAATTGAGGCTGCATAGAACGATTATTTTTATATTATAGACGTAATATTCAATTTTGAAATTGGGTTTTCAAATTTTGTAATTGATTGAAAAATGGAGATGATTTTGCAATTAAATTTGATCTAATTTCTCGATTTAGAGGAAAACTTTAGTATTTTAGATTTTTATTTGCAATTTGAATTATTGTGGACTCTCTCTTGGATCTTATCTTATCAATTCATAATTCATCCATCCAAAGTGTCTTAGACTTTGAATCTTTTAAAATTCAAATTCAATACTCATTTCAAAATTTTGATTTGGGAGATATTTACTAGACATTCTTCTTTAAAATAAACTTTAATATATAGTATCTAAAAACCGATAAATGAAACATTTTTTGATATTAATTTACTTTTTTCTTCTCATCAAATTAATTTAATCCAAAAATAGCCCCAAATTGGATATAGTTTTATTTTTGGGGCCTCTGAGCTTAGCTGCGGCCTGTCTTGCTAGTAGTGGATTGTATGGCATGATAATGTATATGTCCAATGAAAGGAGTAATGTATAGGAAAATGGGTGGGTAGTTATTTCGGAGATGGGCCTTAGGTGGACTTGCAAGTGGGTCAAATGGATTGAACTTTGGTTAGGATCATGGATTGTATAAGGTTTTAGTGCAATTGACCAAGTCAAAAGCCCCAATGTTGAGTGGCATGGGGCAAAGAGGGCCCACACATGTGCGTCCATGGGGGGCAACCCATGTGCATGGCTCCCTCCTTTTTCCGTTTGAATTTGGATTTGAATAGGTTGGGAGGGATGGTGAGAGAAGGGTGACTTGGAAGAGGGGTTATTGTTGAGTGGGTTGGGTTAAGTACGTTCAATGGGTTAGAATTGGACCCCCATTTAAGGTTTGGATAAATGGGTTAGATTTGGGACCCAGAAGCTCCATTTAAAAGGTTTGGGATAAAATGGTTAAGAATTGGACCCCCCATTAAGGTTATAAATGGGTTAGAATTGGACCCCCCATTTAAGGTTTGGGATATGATTTTGTGGTTGCAAGCACCTCCTTCGTTAGTGGTAAGTAGTAAAACTTCAATTGACAATATCAACCAGAAATCCCACTTCACCACTCACATCAATCGCAAACTGATTTGGTCATTGGATGATGGACTTCCTTCTGCCTTTAACCGTCCAAATTCAATGGGCAAAAATGATTGACTAGCACAACCAACGGTGCTGATCAAGGTAGCATCATAAATTAAATATTTGTACATAAAAAGGTTATTCGAAGTACCTATTTTTCATTCATTAAAAGTAAGTTGCATAAATAAAAATAAAATAAAAATTAGACAGAAAGATAGTAGGAGAGATGGGGTAAACCAAGAGAACTTTAAGAGAAAATAAATAAGAACTAGAACCAAAGTGGAGAATGCTAGGTGATTTGATGAGTGATTTGTTGAGTTAAGGATATGAGTGGATAATTATAAGGAGAGAATGTGAAACATTTAAACAATCCACAAGGAAGCACAAGAAAATTTAGAAGGAAATTTGATTTTGAAATAAAAATTCATCCATTTTTTACATTGTACCAATAATTATATATGGGCCAACAGCATCCAAATTGCTCGTTAAGAAATTACAACTCGTTGACGTCCTTTTCTTTTCCTTTTTCGTTGGACTGGCCCTCCTAATTCAAAAAGCTTGTTTAGATAGATATGGAGCTCTACGAGTTAGTTTGGAAAGAGAATCACGGATATGGCCGCTGCTGGATTGCTAGCAAACCCCTAGGCCTGATTGAAGTGAATGGTCATTTTAAGAGACAAGCAAAAAAAAAAAGAAAAAGGATTAATATCAAAAAGTATAAAAAAAATTCATTTTGTGACATGAGAAGGGACCTTTTTTTGGATAAAAAGAAGAGGCATTTTGTCACTTGTAAGGATGAGGTAACTACTTTTTGACTTTTTTTTTTAATAAAAACGAAGAGAAGTGGAGGTTTTTTGAAATTTTGTACGTTTCAATATGGCCCATCTTGTTTTGTTGCCTTTTAAAGTGACCTTTAACTACAATATGTCTACCCGCTTTAGAGTTTTTTTTTTTTTCCCAAATTGGAATGGGTTCTTTTTCTCTCCCGTTTCAAAGAAATAAAAGTATCTTAAATCTGATTTAAATAAAGAATGCAATGATGGTTTACCAAACACTAATATAATGTCTATTTTAAAATTTTTAAAATAAATAAGCATTTGAAATGAATTTTTCAAATGATGCCAATTTATTTATTTCTAGATATAATTTCCCAACTCATATACGTGAGAACTGTGTTTTACACGAGTGGTAAGATGTGTTGTTTCTCACCGTGTTTTACACAACTGGTCCCCAGCTCCTTGCATGTGTGAGTTTCCCTCTCTTCAGGTGCGAGTTTATCACTCCTCACACGTACAAGTTTGCTCCCCACGTTTGTGGATTCTCTCTTTATATGTGGGAGTCTTTCAAGGATTCAACCCCCTCTTATAAGTTCCCCAACAATGGAAATCATTGCCGGACGTTCGCTGTTCCCATCGCCGGAGGTTGATTTTTGAAAATTTATCCGAGTCTTTGATAAATTTAATTGATTTTTTGGAAATTTTATTTGATTTTTTGGCAAACATATCTGAGTTTCTAACAAATTTATTTGAGTATTTGATAAATTTATCTGAGTTTCTAGCAAATCTATCTTAGTTCTGGCAAATCTTTCTTTGTTTTTAGAATATTTGTCTAAGTATTTTTACAAATTTATCTGAATTTATGAAAAATCTATCTGAGTTTTTGGAAAATTTGTTTACATTTCTTGAAATCTATTTTCATTTTTTAATTTTATTTGTGTCTTTTGAAGTTTATTTGCGTTTTTTAAATTTATAGTTTTTGGAAAAAAAATACATGAGTTTTTTGTAAAATTTTTCAAAATTTGGAAAATTGGTTTATCGTAGTTTGGGCAAATGTATTTGCGCTTTTTGGGATTTATTTGCGTTTTTGAGTTTTATTTATGTCTTTTGAAATTTATGTGCGTCATTTAAAATTTATTTACATTTTTTGAAATTTTATTTGGATCTTTTAAGATTTGTTTGAGTCTTTCTAAATTTATCTTCGTTCTTTTGAAATTTATTGTGTTTTTTGAAATTATTGCCTTTTTTTGAAATTTTGTTTACGTCTTTTGAAATTTATATGTATCTTTTCAAATTTATTTATATTTTTTGAATTTTATTTGGATCGTTTGAAATTTATTATATATTTTTTGAAAATTTATTTGGCTCTTTTGAGATTTATTTGCATCTTTTTAAAATTTATTTGCATCATTTTGGAATTTGTTTCGTTTTTTGGAATTATTGCGTCTTTTGAAAGTTTTGCGTTCTTTTGAAATTTATTTGTGTTTTTTAAAATTTATTTGAAAATATCATTAATGGGATTTCTTTCATCGTGGTCAATTAAATGGTAGTTGACCATTATTAATGGCATGTCCCACCAATCATGAGATTTGATTTAAAGAAAGGGTAAATTAGACATATCTGGTATGAGAATGTGTTAGAAGACCTTTGGCTGCATGACTTTTTTTTGTAGACTATTTGCAACAAAGTCATACTTTGAGGGACATCCGACCAAACGCCTCAAAATAAAATACCATCATAATCCACTTATATTTTATTCTTCCTTCAAAATCAACTTTACTTGATCACTTGACTCCATTAGTAGAGTTGCCAAACTGGCCAGTAAACTATTCTTGATGCCCATTTGATTGGTTCATTGAATATAAACTACTCAGTAAGAATAATTAACAATTATAAATATAAACTTTAGTTATTAAATTTACTAATTAGATTAAAGATATATTTTTTCAATTTAATCATAAGATTTGACTTTAAAATTAATCATTTGGCCCAAAGGTAAAACATGGACTACTAATTTTGAGCAGTTCACATTACACATAGGATCCGTATTAATGGGTATATTGGATTGACCTTGCTATTAAATGTCAAAACAAATAAGAACAGCTCCTTACCTAAGTGGTAAGGAGCGTCGGTTCTTACCCGGAGCATGTTCTCTTGTACGGGCTCCTTTCCCACTTGTGTAGACTTTGTTTTCACATGTACGGACTGTCTTTCTGCATGTCTGCTGGCTCTCTCTTGGGTCCCAACCACTTGCTTGGCAGGATTAAAAAAAAAAAAAAAAAAAACGTAGACAATTTAGAAATTCTAGATATATCTTTTCCAACTTTCTTGCAAAAATATTATCCCCACCTTCATAGTTATGCATGAAAATGACCCAACAAACAATTTGACAAATCCATTGCCCTTGAATTTACAACATGAGCTAGGAGTCAATTTCGAGAAACGTGTTCCCCTAGCACCATGTGTTTCTTTCCGTGTTTGGATATACGGTGAATTGAAGTAATTAAAGTGAGGTAAAGCATGAAATCAAGAGATAATAAAATACAGGGGGTCATTATAGTCTAAGTAACTATTGGAGCCCACCTGGGATCCATTCAAGTGGACCACAAAACAAGGCCCCATTATAGTCAACAATCTCAGATTTGGCACTGATTTGAATTAATCGGGCTGTTAGATCAATTGTGCACTCGTTTTAGATGTGACAACTTGTCGGCCATTGATCTAGCTGATGGGATGATGATTCGTGCCTCTATCACCACAAACAATTAGGTGGGTGTGGGGGCAACAAGTGAGCCCCACAAGGTCCTCACCTTATCATGAGTACCAGATCTTACGTGAGGGGCCCCCGCAAAGAGATAAGAAGATATTTTTTTTCTTGGGACCTTTTTGAGAAAAAGAAAAACCTAATTAAGCTTAAACTTAGAATCTACATCCAGTTAAGAAATCTTAAAAACTAATGGCCAACTGCTTCATAAACCATGATAGTTTTTTTACAAAAATGCCCTCGATTGTGATATTGTTGAATTTAATCGCAATATTGTCACACATTGGTCCCCCTTTAACATGCTACCCCAATAACAGATGCCACTTCGAAACATTAATATCTACCTCTTACCACTCCAAGAATCATCAAACGCCCCACCCAAGATAGGTGTTTTTCAATTCTTGTTTGCATGAGAAAAATACATAAAGACATGGAGAGGAGAGATGGAAACCGATATAAAGAAAGTAAGAGGTCAATTAAGTTTAAAGATTTCCTACCATTACTCCTCCCCTGTTTCTGCTTTTCCTTTTCTTTCAATACAATTATCCTTATAGCAGAAAACACCTCCGGCTGAGAACCTTGACACTCACTGCTTTCCTTCCGTAATAAATATCTCATGAGCAGCTCTGCGTCTAGAGTAATAAAATGCTCAAAAGTTCACTCCAATGAGACCTTGGCTTAACATCATATTTTATCACTAGTAAAACGTTTCACTTAGACTACTTGATTCACTCCATTTTCTTATTTTAGTATAATCACATGTTTTATAAGTAACCAAACAATTTAATGGCAAGTGTGAAATTACCTTTAGGTGCTACTAGAATGGATTACTAGTCTTAATTTAACCAAACAATGCAGCGGAAATAAACCAATCAGGCAATATAGAACTGGCTATCTATCAATCACACACCACAAGAAGGCAGACACAATATTTAACGTGGAAACCCTATCCAGTGAGAAAAATCACGATCTAGAAATTAAGAGTTCACAGTTACAATATATACTAACAAGCTCCTTTACCTCAGTTTGTACCTCGACCTAAGGACTGTGGTTATTCTTGCAAAGAATCCACTGACACGACATGCACCGTGCCCCGTTCTCCTTGCTTGATCTCGTAGCACCTTAACAATCAAGATGATCAATCTTCAACAAGAAAGGTAGAAGCAGCAATGACCTTCTAGAGCAAACCCTTCAGAACAGTCTCTCAATGGCTCTAGAGAATAACCTTTTTCTAAAATATCTCTGACTCAGATTAATGAGAGTAGTGGTGGTCTCTGTGGTCACATCTAAGGTTGAGAGAAACACCCTATATATAGCCCCAAATATTCGTGCCCAAGACTTAGTGCACAAGTATGACTCAAATTGGGAAACATAGTCTCAAAGGAAACACTACTAAAATCATGATTAGGAGACTTTCCTAAAATCTGCGCACCAGTTCGCTCGAGCGAACCCACCATCCGCTCGAGCGGATGAGGTTCTGTCTCAGCGCAAGTTCTCTTCTGTCAGGCATCTGGGCTTTCTATCTTGCCTTCGCTGGAGCGAATGAGATGATCACTCGAGCGAACCATATTCTGGTTGATCTGGAAATTCAGCACCAGCATGTTTTCTTCAACCTTCTGAGTCCTTCCAATCTACTATCTTTAGAGACTTTTTCTAAGAAAAATTACAACTCAAGAGACCCAGAGTTTTGTCCGACCAATGAATTTAGCCAACACTAAAAAACCTAAGAATCCCCCCTTTAGCAATTCATGGACAAAACTCCCTAAGACAATAAAATTTGATCTACCCAAAATGAAACCCAAAATACATTGAAATTTAAAAAAAAATCAATTAGGACAAAAAATTCAATCAGTCTAAACTTTTTATTCTCTCCCTTAGCTCCCCCTAGCTTCAATATTCTCCCCCTTTCTGTCCATAATTGACAAACAAGATTCTACAAGCAGCTTCTCTCAATCTCGATACTACAGCACCCCCTCAAATTGACTTCGTATCAGCACTGAGGATGGTGGCTTGATCTAGTAGATCAGGAGTGATGAAACTTTTGTACACACACTTGCATATTCAGATAGTTCAGCAAAGTGTGTACAAAAACAAATGAAAGATCTTCTTTCTTGACCCAAACAGCTTTGGTTTTCATTGGAGACTCTTCCTTCTGCCTTTTCCATTGCTTTTGGTTTGGAGACTTTCGTAGCTTATTGCAATGGGGTCGAATGTGTCCTTTAATTCCACAGTGATAACAAGTGGGAATTAGTTCAGGATGTGGCACACTCTTCTTCTTGGCAGCTGTATTTGTAACATGAACAGCAGGATTAGTAGCGACTGAATTTTGAACAAAACAGTTAAAACCTTTGGCTTTTGATGTAAATGCCCCGTCAATGTAGCCAATGCCATGCATGTTAGTCATGTCATCAAGTTTTTTAGACCCAGTATTCATCCTGTTGAGGGAAGCCTTGCTTGTTTCTAACTTAGAAAGAACCATCTTAAGTCTTCTTTGCAAGTCGATATTTTCAGCTTTTAAAGTTTTCATATTGTGAGTCATCAAACCACACTTTTGTGCTTCAACAATCAATTCATCTGCCAATTTATTATTTTCTTCCTCTAAGTGACTCACTTTTGTAAGAGCTTCCAACAATTCAGCTTTTAAAGAAACATTTTGCTCTTCAAATTCTTTCCACCTTATAGCCACTTTTTCATTCATCTTTAGCAGCTTCATGGTCTTTGCAAACAATATATTGTATTCAGCTTGCCAATCATGTTCTATCTCTGACTCACTGACATCATGATCAGTCTCATCATCAGAAACTGGTGGAGTAGCAGAAATTGAAGTTGCCATGAATGCCACAAACTTGCCATTCATATTGACATCTTCAGGATCTTTTGCTTCTTCAGAAGATTCTTCATCCAAAGTTGTATTGAGAGCCTTCTTTCTTCGCTTTTTGTTAGCATAGTTACTAGCAATGTGTCCATAACCATGACACTCAAAACATTGAGTCCCTTTAGAAGATTTCTTCTTTACAAAATTTTTTGTAACTTTTAGATCACTTTTCTTCCCCTTCATAAACAACTGAAATTGCTTCATAAATTAAACAACAACTTGGGGATCAATCTCCTCAGAGTCAGAATCAGAATCACTATCAATTTTCTTGAATGATTCTTTGGGTGGCTCTCAAAGCAATACTTTTGGATTTTGATTTTCCATTAGTCCTTAAGTTTGCTTCAAAAGTCTGAAGGTTCCCAACTAATTCCCCAGTTTTGAGAATATTCAGATTTTTATTCTCTTCTATGGCCACAACCTTTGCATCAAACCGTTCTGGAAGAGACCGCAGAATTTTTTTTACAACTCTATTTTCAGGAATTGACTCTCCCAAAGTAAAAGTATCATTCACAATTGTATTCAGCTTTGAATTAAACTCATCAAAAGTTTCATCTTCCTCCATCTTAATGGTTCCAAAGGCTATATACAATTTTTAAAATTTCGATTGTTTGACGGTGTCAGTCCCTTCATGCACAGTCTGCAAAATATCTCATGCTTCTTTTGCAGTAGTGCATGTAGAAATTCTACGAAACTCAGATATGCTAACTCCATTATAAATAACATTCAAAGCTCTAAAGTTGCAATTTGCAGCCAACTCTTCTTCCTTGGTCCATTTATCGTCAGGTTTGGGTCCAGTTACCCCATCAGCAGTAATAGTAGGTAAGGAATAACCATTCACAACAGATTTCCAAACTTTCAGATCTATAGCTTTCAAAAAGGCAGCCATCCCGACTTTCCAATAAGCATAATTGTTACCATCCAACAGAGGAAGCTTATTGGTTGAAGTGCCTTCGCGGTGGATATCCATTTTAGCAAAATTTGGATCAACACAATAAAATATTGCAACCCGCTTTGATACTAATTGAAATTACCTTTAGGTGCTACTAGAATGGATAACTAGTCTTAATTTAACCAAACAATATAGCGAAAATAAATCAATCAGGCAATATATAACTAGTTATCTACCAATTACACACTACAAGAAGGCAGACACAATATTTAACGTGGAAACCCTATCCAGGGAGAAAAACCACGATCTAGAAATCAATAGTTCACGAACAGTTACAAGATATACTCACAAACTCCTTTACCTCAGTCTGTACTTTGACCTAAGGACTATAGTTATTTTTGCAAAAAATCCACTGACACGACATCCACCGTGCATGCCCCGTTCTCCTTACTTGATCTCCTAGCACCTTGATAATCAAGATGATCAATCTTCAACAAGAAAGGTAGAAGCAGCAATGACCTTCTAGAGCAAGCCCTTCAGAACAGTCTCTCAATAGCTCTAGAGAATAAACTCTCTCTAAAATATCTCTGACTCAGATTAATGAGAGTACTGATGATCTTTGTGGTCACATCTAGGGTTGAGAGAAACACCCTATATATAACCCCAAATCCGTGCCTAAGACTTAGTGCACAAGTAGGACTCAAATTAGGAAACCTAGTCTCAAAGGAAACACTACTAAAATCATGATTAGGAGACTTTCCTAAAATTTGCACACCAGTTCGCTCGAGCGAACTCACCATCCGCTCGAGCGAATGAGGTTCTATATCTGCGCAAGTTCTCTTCTGTCAGGCATCTAGGCTTTCTATCTTGCCTTCGCTCGAGCGAATGAGATAATCACTCGAGCGAACCACATTCTGGTTGATCCGGAAATTCAGCACCAGTATGTTTTATTCAGCTTTCTGAGTCCTTCCAATCTACTATCTTTAGAGACTTTTTCTAAGACAAATTACAACTCGAAAGACCCAGAGTTTTGTCCAACCAATGAATCTAGCCAACACTAAAAAACCTAACAAAGTGCAAGACAAATTATAGTGAAATTACTTGCAGAAAGTAGTTAATAGAAATCAATAAAATTAATTTTATCCATTCTTATTTTCCCCCAAAAGTATATCGACATACCAATAAAGTAAGAATAATGATTTTGTCAAGCAAATGAGCCGCGATGCGGTGCTCATGTGTTGGATGGTGTTTATCCTTCCCCCATAAGCTAGGATGCCTATAAATAATATGTATATGGAAAGGATACAGCTTGGATATATATGGCAAGTACACAAATATGTTATACATCAAAAGTGAAATAATGGATACAATATTGGATGATGTGGCTTACTTTGAAGTATTTAGTGGTAGTTTTCATAATTATAGACGACAGAAGCATACATGCATATAGAATTTTTTTATTTTTATTTTTTTTATTTTTATTTTTATTTTTATTTTATTTTATTTTCACAAACGTGTGTGTATGCAAAGAATACAATGCTCATAGCCAAGCCCCAAAATGATTAAAAAAATTTAACAAAACAAGAAAAAAAAGTACCTCAAAGACTAAAAATATGAAATATTGGTCAATATACAAAGGGAAAATCAACATAAAAGACTGCGGTCAAAGGTGCAGTAGCAGGATCCTGAAGAAAAGAGGGAGTTGCACGAGAGGGTTCCTAAAAACCACACTCAATGAAATTCTCAAGATTTCAATTTATTTGTACAATCAAAGGCATGGAGGAATATATGAAAAACTGGAGGGTTTGCATTATTTGGGGCCCCTTCAACCTCCTTGGCTTCACCCTTAATTGGGATACAGTTCGGTTAATAGTCGATGGTGTGATGTAAAAAAAAAAAAAGAATTTTCTTTTCTTCTAGCCTTGACCTAAACATTGAGATAGGATAAGGGCATACATAGCTCAAGCCCTCCAAGGGTTTGGCTCGGGTTAGAGCCCATATCAATCAGTTTACATGACTGAGAATAAGGTATGTCTAGGCATCTGCCCAACCCTTTGATAGACCTAGTTCGAAGCATTGAAAGGAATGCCTATATAAAAGTATCTTAGGACTTGAACAGACACATATATAGTCCGAGTACATCAAAATGTTCTAAGGCGAGAACGAGGGGTTGCTCACTTAGTTGGCAACCCTGCCTCTCACTTGGATGACCAAGGATCATTGGATCAATCCTTAGTCTCCCTCCACTCTACGCATGTGCGAGTTCGCATTCCCTGCATGTGCGGGTTCTCTCTCCTCGCATGTGTAAGTACTCACTCCAAGCACGTGCGGTTCTATCTCCTTGAGTGTGTGAGTCTCTCATCGTGCATGTGCGAAGACTCTTATAGTCCTAGCTCCCTTAGCCGGTCTACCAAAAAAAAGAAACAAAAGTTTGCTAAGAAACTTAGTGCCCATTTGGCAAGTCTTTTTTAGAGCTCTTATTATTTTAATGTGGGTTTAAAACGCAAATAGAATGTTTTGTAACGTGGCTAGGACTCTCCAATTCAAACCTCAAAAAGACATTTAATGTTTGTTTTAGGCAACCCCAAAATGCAGGAGAATCCAAATAGATCGTAGCGTCTAAAGCGCGTAGAGGTGCGCAGCTACACTATTTTAAGCATGAATTTATCATCACCGTTCGTCTCATTTTTATTAATTTCGGGACCCTGAATGATGATCCAAACCGTTGGAAGTATTAAAAAGGCCAAACACAGCTAGTGGGTCGACTTTCAACCGTTGAACATGTTTGTATCTCAAAATATTTGCAAGGCAATGTGAACCATTTGCTGTACATTTTTGGACTTTATGGACTCCATAATCCCTACTTGAACCGTTAATCCTCTCTAGAAGGCAAAAATGGTTACAAGCTCAAAAATTAGCCTTTGACTCCGTGTGGAACTCTAAAAATCTTCTAAAATAGGCAGATCGTTGATGTTCCTTTTGTTACTGGCTGGGTTTTGGACGTCTCCATTAGCAGTCCTTTTTTTCATATTTTCTCAAATTTTGTGGCCATAAATCACGATCCAAATCGTTTGATATATTTAGGAGGTCAAATACCGTTATGAGTCCAAATTTCAGTCGTTGTAGCATTATATATTATCCTTACAAAGCACTCCAAACTATTCTATCTAAATTTTTTAAATCTGTGGGCCCCAAATCTACGATCCGAACGTTAATTCTCTTTGTAAGGCTAACCACATCTATTTGGTCAAATCTCAATGCTTGATTCCTTGTGGATCTCAAAACATCTATGAAAAACTTTCAACCATTGACTTACAAAAAAATATTTCAATAAATTGTTTTTTTTTTGTGTTACCAAAAAAACTTATTTCTAAAACATCTTTTTCAAACAGGGCCATTTGAAATACATCTATAACATGAAGATCTATTTCATATAGATAAGATTCGCCAAAAAGGGAATTAGTGAATATAATCTTGAGAAAAATATATTACTTGGCAAATCTTGCAAACTAAATAATATTACCAGTTCCTATTTTAAGATCTTTCAATCCCCCCTTCATGGTCAGCGCAAATCCAAGTGGGCCCTATGACGTTAGCTCATCTACCTCACCCTCTTCACTAGACCATAGTCAAAACTTTCCATGGGGCCCATTTGTGAGTCCTATCTATGTGGGATGGGGCCAGAGGGGATGGAAATATCTACGTGGGGCCACCCCAAGTATCAAGGGAGGTCCTTGTTTAGTGGCTTTATATTAAAAAAAAATTAACCCTCCATCCAACGGTCCAATCTATTTGGATGGGTGCCAACCTCGAGGTTAAGGACTATCAAGGGGGTCCTTATTTATGCACAGTTTGGATTGGTTGCTACGTAGGCCCCACCACTAGTTCTCAAGGAAGCACGGTGGGAACTAGTTTTCACTTGAATATTTCCCTATATATATAATGGTACAAAATACCAAAATATCCTTGAGCCCTATATACATATCTCGCTAATTCATACAACCATTCGGTTAAACCTGAGTTCAAAAAATGACTTAACAACCAATTGAGGCCCACAATGAGACTGGTGAGGAAAAAGGTTTTCCCCTCATGAAAAACGATAATCTAAAGAGGACATGGATCAAAGTAAATAAGGATAAATCTAAAGAAGTGCAACCTATAGGAGGACTTGAGCTGTGATCAATTGGAATGGAGAAAACAAATTCGTTCTTATAACTCAACTTAGTTGGGACAAGGCTTTAATAATGTCTTGCACTTTACCATTTGATGGTTCCATGCTTATTCATGAAGCGTCCATTATGGTCCATCATATCCTTCGTGAATAAATCTCATTTAGATCTATACCCAAGTTGACTAGGATCAAGAATGTATCTCGTGACTCTTACGCAAGACTTGAGCTAGAATGGCTCATTCATCAGCTGGAACACGCTTGTAAATTGAATATAAGGCTATTTCGAAAATATATTTCCAAAAATAGTTTCTCCATTCATGTTTGGCTCACCTAGTTAATTTGGTGGCCCAATTTGTAGACACATTAGATGGTATTGTAAATATCACTATTCACTTTCTTTTTTTTTTTTTTTTTTTTTTTGACAAAATATTGTGCAATTGAAGGAAATCAGTAATATATATGTCTCATATTGGTGCATGTGAAAATGACCCAACAACAATGGGACTGAACCATTCACTCTTGAGACCAGTTCATTCATCTTGTGGCACACACTTGTAATTGAATTTCCACCACAGATTTCTCATTTCTATTTTTGGCCCACCTATTGAATGGCTCGGCCGAATTTGGAGACAGACTTGGATGCAATTCTAGAAATCCCTTTCGACATTTTTCTGGCAATAATAGTGTCCAACGGCAGAAAACCAATGCTACTCTGATGGGAGAAAACCAAATAAAATATATATATATATATATATATATATATATAGTGTTTGGATAATAACTTCCTATGACAGGCATACCTAAACATCCTATCATTTTCACCAACAAACGAGAGTAAAAGTATTATGCTACCATTTTCTTTTTTGTGGA
>QPKB01000954.1:0-16056 GCA_003546025.1 Camphora micrantha
CATCTTCTGACGCTCCGACTGGGAAGAGTCTTTCGATTTATCGCCCACTACGGCCTGACATGGGCAGTCAGTCAGCGGAGCATGGCGAGTCTTCATCTGGGCCCTCTCTTCAGTTTGCAAAGAAGGTCTTGAAGAGTGTACTGAGCTCCTGGGTCGAGACCCTTTCTTCCGGTCACTTGGAAGCTGGCTTTGGCATGGTCAAGCACGTGCGAGACATCCTTGCTGACAGCGCAGAGGTTGGTCTGGATATCACCAATGCCAAGGCTTTCGTTGATGGAGTCATTTCATTGGGCGATAAGTGGAGCAACACTAAGAACTCCCCAAGTGATGACTTTTTCAACGAAATGTTTCTGAAGCCTTCCAGCGAGGTCAAATCGGAAGTGAATAAGATCTTGAAGGCTCGGAAGCAGCTTGTTCGGGAGAGGAACGTCGCCGAACTGGCTATTATCGAGCTATCAAAAGACCTGAGCCACCTCGATAAGGAGATCAACGAGACTAGGCAGCGTCTCGAGTTGTTGGAAGAACAGACTGCTGCTAAATGGGCTGCTGTTCTTGAAGCTCGTGCCAGAGAAAGCACTCTGATCCGTCAGGTTGAAGAGGTTGACGGGAATCTCCGAAGGAAGACTCAGGAGCATGAGCGATGGCAACTTCTTTGGGAGGAATTCCCCCGTGCTGAAGATGGATCGCGGTTATCTGCCGCATCTTATGGCAGCATCTTGAAGAAGCGTGGCCTGGAAGCCTTGGAGGCTGAGGCCAAGAGTCTGCTCGAGGACCTTAGTCTTTGGTTGAAGACTATGATGGACTGAGCTTTTGACAAACTTTCTTCTTCTTTCTTTTTTTTTTGGTACCTCCATGTATAAACATTTTGGCACTCTCTTTTTTTTTTGTATCCCCTTGTTCTACTTAAATTCTTTTTTTTTGTTGAAAATAAGCAAAAGTTGAATGGGAATGTTTGTTTGAAAATCTTGATCAAAAGGTTATCATTTTGTGAAAATCTTTTGTCAAAAGTGTTGTTTTGGCATGAAAGCCAGATTTTGTGGCACAAAGCCTGGTTTTTGATGGCTTGAAAGCCAAAAATTTTGAGGTGGCATGAAAGCCGATTTTGGTGGCGTGAAAGCCAAATTTTGGTGGCGTGAAAGCCGATGTGGCATGGAAGCCGATTTTTGGCATGAGAGCCGATTTTTTGTTTTTGGCGTAAAAGCCGGATTTTTGGCATGAGAGCCGATTTTTTGTTTTTGGCGTAAAAGCCGGATTTTGGCATGAGAGCCGATTTTTGTTTTTGGCATGAGAGCCGATTTTTTTGAAAGCCGATTTTTGGCATGAGAGCCGATTTTTGTTTTTGGCGTAAAAGCCGGATTTTGGCATGAGAGCCGATTTTTTGTTTTTGGCGTAAAAGCCGGATTTTTTGAAAACCAAGTTTTGTTTTGTTGGCATGAGAGCCAGATTTTGTTTTTGATTTTTGGCGTGAAAGCCGATTTTTTGGCGTGGAAGCCGAGTTTTTTGGCGTAAAAGCCGAGTTTTTGGCGTAAAAGCCGAGATTTTTGGCGTAAAAGCCGAGTTTTTGGCATGGAAGCCGAGTTTTTGGCGTAAAAGCCGGTTTTTTGGTTTTTCAAAAATGCAAGTATCGACTAAGAGTCGCCTCCCTGCTGAATGGTATTGCAAGTATCGATGGAATGTCGCCTCCTTGCTCATTCGGTTGCGAGTATCGATGGAATGTCGCTTCCTCGCGAAGTTGGGTGCAAGTATCGACTAAGCGTCGCTTCCCTGCTTTTTCTTCAAAAATTTGTTTTGCGGGTATCGATGGAATGTCGCCTCCCCACGATTTTTGAAATTTGAGGTTTTTTCGAACCTTTGTTTTTTTTCTTTTGAAATTTGGGTTGTGGATATCAACTGGAATGTTGCGTCTCCACGATTTTTTGAAATTTTGCAAGTATCAACGAGGTGTTGCTTCCTTGCGATTTTGAGGTTTTGGAAGTATCGAATGGGGTTCGCATCCTTCCAATGGGTTTTTGCGAGTATCGACTTGACATCGCTTTCCCGATTTTTGTTTTTAGACACGAGGGTCGTAAATTTTGACCTAAAACCATTTTTGGCGGTAAAAGGCAAGGCGGACTAGGGTGGAAATTCCTAAGTCCTGATTTTTGTTTCGAACCAAGAATTTTGGGTTCCAGGATCGAAAATTTTGGTCAAGTTTGGGAAGAGGCTCCTAAACTTAGATTTTTGGATTTTGATTTTCTTTTGAACAATGAAACGATGAAAGTAAACATTGTTTTGAAAGTTCAACATAAAGATGAAAATTCCAAAAGGAGTGGGTTTGACGAGCAAGTACCTGGAAATAGGCTTTGGCCTTGTAGGCGTCGCTCTGACCCAGTGGAGGAAGTCTTCAAGGGTAGTACCGCTTCAAGAACTTGCCGTTGATGGGCAGCATACATCTATCACCTTCCATGTTTAGAAGTGCGTATGCGCCATTGGAGAAGACTTGGTCGATGACGAAGGGTCCCTCCCATTTTGGTTCAAATTTGCCTTTGGATTTGTGAGCGAAAACCATCGGCCTTTTCACCGCAAGAACCAAGTCACCCTTTTTGTGGGCGCGTTGCCTGACCTTTTTGTCGAAAGATCCAGCCATGCGTGCTTGGTAGAGCTCAATGCTTTGGAGTGCCTCGAGCCGTCTCTCATCGAGATTGTCCAGCTCTTGGAGTCTTAATTTGGCATTGCTTTCTTGCGTCATGTCATTTTGTAGAGATACCCTTAAGGAAGGAATTTGTACCTCTAAAGGGACAACAGCTTCGCATCCATAGACCAAGGAGAATGGCGTGCTATGGGTCGGTCCTCGAACGGTAGTTCGGTAGGCCCACAAAGCTTCGGATAGTTTGTCGCCCCAGTCCCTTTTGTGGCTAGAGACCATTTTCTTGAGAATTTTGCAGAGTGTCTTGTTGAAGGCCTCTGCCAGTCCATTCGCCGCCGGATTGTACGGTGTTGAAGGACAACTTTGGATTTTGTATTTGTCGCAAAACCTGTAGAATCTGTGATCACGGAATTGTGGTCCGTTATCATGGACGAATCTTTTAGGTATGCCGAAGCGACAAATGATGTTGGTGCGCAAGAACTGAAGGACTGATGAGGTCTTCATTTCATTGAGCGCAAAAGCTTCTGACCACTTGGAGAAATAATCCGTAGCGGCGAAGATGAAGCGATGACCTTTGCTTGACGGAGGGGAGACAGGACCTACGATGTCCATACCCCAGGCTTCGAAAGGCCATGAAATTGCTGTAGGATGTAGCCATTCTGGAGGCATGTGGACATAGTCTCCATGAACTTGGCATTGTTGGCAGCGTTTAGCAAATTGCATTGCGTCAGCTACCATGGTAGGCCAATAATAACCTAACCTTTTTATCTGATCGTAGAGCTTTGGACCTGCCTGATGAGCTCCACAAAGACCAGCATGCACCTCTTTGAGAGTTTTTTTTAGCTTCTTGTTGTGATAAGCAGCGTAGAAGTACTCCATTGTAGGATTTTCTATAGAGCATCTTTGAAGGAATGTCCAGATGAAAGTTTGGGGTTCGTCTTTGAACACTTACCCGTTCTTTTGGATCTTCAGGCAGGATTCCGAACATAATATAATCAATGAACGGATCCCTCCAGTCGCCGATCGGAGGTCTGAGGATGGAGATCCGACTTCCAACCAGTTGGTGGCACTCAGCAACTGCTTGGTGTGTATTGAGGGGAGGGAGAATCCTTCTCTCACACACTGTAACTTGCATCTGTTCTCCTTCTTGGACCGCCATAGAGGCGGCGAGTCCAGCCAGGGCATCTGCACGGATGTTTTCGCCTCTACGAATGTGGGTGATATGACAGATGTCAAATTTTCGCCGAAGTGATTGCGCCTTGTTGTAGTAAGGCAACAGATCGGGCTTCCTGATTTCAAATTTCTGATTCATCTGGTTGACGATCAGTTGAGAATCCCCGAAGGCTTCTAGCACTGTGATGCCAGATTCGAGGGCGAGTTCCAATCCTACAATCAGGGCTTGGTACTCAGCTGCATTGTTTGAACATGGTTCCAGTAGCGAGAAGGCGTGTGGAATCATGTGTTTGTCGGGACTAACAAAGAGGATGCCAATCCCTGAAATTTGATTTCCTTTTTCACTTGTCCTGGTTGCACCGTCGAAGTACATATCCCAGGAAGCATTTGATAAGGAAGCCTCCACGTTGTAGACTGACTCGTCTGGGAGATCATCCCTGAGTGGAGAATCTTCAGGCAACGGATGCTCTGCAAGGAAGTCTGCCAGAGCTTGACCTTTGATTGCTTTTTGTGGTACATACCTAATGTCAAATTGTGACAGGAGGATAGACCATTTTGCCAGTCGGGCATTGAGGGAACCTGCTTTTGTGACAAGGACCTTCAGGAGATTGATCCTCGAGATCAGGTATACTGTGTTGGACAGCAGATAGTGACGTAGCTTTTGTACAGCAAACATCACTGCAAGACATTCTTTTTTCGACTGGAGAGTAGCGATGCTCTGCACCTACCAGCATGCGGCTGAGATAGTATAGAGCAGCTTCTTTTCCCTCATGATTTCCTTGTGCAAGTAGAGCTCCCAAAGAGTGGTCGAGGGCTCTTGTGTACAAGATAAATGGTTTTCCAGTTGTGGGGGCAGCCAGTACTGGAGGTTTGGTCAGGTATGACTTGATGTCTTGGAACGCAGTTTCGCATTCATCATCCCAGACAAAGTCCACGCCCTTTTTCATTAGGCGGGAGAATGGACGGCATTTCCCTGACAGGTTGGAGATGAACCGTCGAATGTATGCCAATCTTCCTTGAAGCCCTTTTAACTGTCTCAGGGTTTTTGGGGATGGCATTTCTAGGATAGCCTTGACTTTGATAGGGTCAAGCTCTATTCCCGCTTTCCGAACTACGAATCCGAGGAACTTACCCGATGATACACCGAAGAAGCATTTTAGGGGATTCATTCGCAGTTTGTGCCTGCGTAGTCGGAGGAAGACTTCTCGAAGATCTTTGAGATGGTCTTCTTTCTTTTTGCTTTTGACGGCGAGGTCATCAACGTAGCATTCGACCGTCTTATGCTGCATATCTTGGAATATCTTCATCATAGCCCTCTGATATGTCGCACCAGCATTTTTCAGACCAAATGGCATTACAGTGTAACAATACACGCCAAATGGGGTCCGAAATGATGTGTGTCTTTCATCTTCAGGATGCATTTTTATCTGATTGTACCCAGAGAAACCATCCATGAATGTCATCCGCTCGAATCCACAGGTGTTGTCGATCATCACCTCCGGTATGGGGAGCGGAAATTCATCTTTAGGACATGCATTGTTCAGGTCTCTATAATCAATACAGACCCTGATCTGCCCATTTTTCTTTGTCACTGGGACGATGTTGGCCAACCATTCAGGATGCTGTTCCTCGCGGATGAAGCCAACGTTTTTGAGTTTCTGAACTTCTTGTTCAATTTTGTCCATTATGTCAGGACGAAATCTTCTTTGGCCTTGTTTGACAGGCTTGATATCTTTTTGTAGATTGAGTTTGTGAACTGCTATTTTGGGGTCTAAACCAGGCATTTCAGCGTAAGACCATGCAAAACAATCAACAAACTCACGAAGAAAAGCGATATACTCGGGTAACTCATCATCCTTTATATTCTTGCTTATGAATACAGGACGTGGGCTATCTGGCGTTCCCAAGTCTATCTTTTGAACAGAATCTTCTGTTGGAAGACTTGAAGGTGGTTCCTCCATAATATTTTCGGAGGCTTCCAACTCAACAAGACCTTCCGGAGTTTCAAAGGTTTTCTCAGACCAAGGCTGTGCTTCTGACCATGGGTCTTCTTGATCGGCACTCTTCTCAAGACTTGCTATGAGATGGTCCCAATCACCTGTTGAAACTGGATCGAAGTATGGCACTTCTTTTGGAGATGATGGTTCTTCTGGACCAGAAGACTGTGCATCTGTATCATCGGACAATTCCTCTTTATCATCAGAGAAATCGTACCAATTGGAGGGGCTTCCTGGATCCTTGACGGGTAACTCTTCAAAGAGATATCCAGGGAGATCAATGTCTTCAAAGACACGAGATGTTGAGGCTTCGTCGGCCAGACGACTTTGTAGCCTTTGGGTCAACTGTCTCATGGGAGCATCAGGGTCGTAGCCCAGTCCGTATGAAGACTTTTCTATATGACGATAGAGTTTCCAATCCTCCTGCTGGCCTTTTGTCAGGGTGGGCTCCAATGGTACGAGAATACCGTGGCCACCTCCCAAGCCGATTGGATTTTGAGCGTCATAGCCCATTTTCTTCATGATAGCTTGCGCCATTGGACTATACAAGGATAGTTGTGGCATACCTTCGTTTTGGAAAGGCTCAAGCGAAGAGTTTGATGAAGAAGCCGCCGACCTGTGGAAAAAGATCGGCTTTTCTTTTGGTGAGGTTGTCGGAACAACGAAGGAAGCTGATGCTGGATCGCCTATGCCAGCAGGTGCCTCCAATGGAGTGAGAGCAGGTTGAGCTTGCTGAGTATCAGCTTGGCTTGACGAAGTGTCGTCTTCTGTCTCTGAATCCGAATCTGTGTCTTGCATAATAGACACAAAGGAGATGACGAACTTGCCCCCAGGCTTTTGTTTGGTCTTCTTCGCCTTGGTAGTGATCACCAGCGGCTTTGAAGACTTGAGGGGGACAACAAAAGGAGATTGGTTGATCTCCTCAGTTTTGCCGGATGGTTGATTTTCTTCCGGTGATTGCTGGGGAGCCTTGCCTTTATCTTTCTGGAGACTTTCGGCAAAGGATGCTGTTTCTTTCTCCTTTTCTTCGTTTTCATCTTTGTACATCTGCGAGTCTGCGAAATGGACTTCTTTGCCTTTGAAAGGCTTTTTGTCCGCAAATACGCGATGTACCAAGCCGTCGTCGCCAACAAACTTGATGCACTGATGAAGAGTTGAAGGAACAACACCACTCTCGTGTATCCAGGGGCGTCCGAGAAGGATGTTGTAGCATGAGGGGGTCTTTATTGCATACACAGTGACTTCAGAGATAAGATCACCGATTTGCAACTTGAACCTAATCTTGCCGATAGGCCTCTGAGCGCTTCCATCGTATCCAAAGATAGACACGGATGTGTGACTCAGTTTGCTAGGCGGGATGCCCAGCTCTTCGAGTGCCGAAGTAGAGATGAGGTTGAGGGCAGAACCCGGATCAATCTGTACTCTGTGTATCGGCATCTCTTTGATGTACCCTGTAAAGTATAAGGGCCGGTTGTGCTTTGTTTCACCTAGTAGGAGGTCTTCCTTAGTGAAGGCGATAGTTGCACTTGCTGCTTTTTGAACTGAGAGGCAATCATTGCAAGATCCCTCAGTCTTCTTCTTTTCTCCTTTTGAGGAGGTATTTGATTTTCTAACCCTATAGTCCATTTCAATTTGTAGGACTTGTGGGGCATGCTTGTCGACATCCATATTCAGTCTTTGCAGTTCTGAAATGAGACTATCACGAGTTTGGGGAGACATTCGTAATAAGTCTAGGATGTGCAGGCGTGCAGGTATGTGTCTAAAGTGCTCAATCAAGTCATACTTGAAAGCCTCCTTAGGGCCTGCATTTTCATTAATGTTGCCACTTGGGGCGTTTACATTCTGTCCCGAAGGATTTACATAAGAAGAAGAAGTTAGATTGTAGTTTTTGTGGTAATCCCGGCCAGAGCGGGTACCTTTACCAACTTCGAGAGCTTCTGGAGACGATTCTTCATTCGGAAGTCCACCCTCGGGATCAAGGGGCTGATCCTTTTCATTTGCTGAAGATGCTTCTGTGTCAACATTACCATCCTCAGTGACTGCATTGCATGGAGCATTTTCCGGGAACAAGTCCTGAACAGCGTCCAGCAATTTGTCTTCTTTGTTTACAATTTCATTGGTAGAGACGTCTTCAAGGTAGTCAGCCAGAAGAGGTCTGTACTCTGATGTGACAGTTTCAGAAGCTCCAGAGGCGCTGTCGTCTCGAACTATCGCATTGCAAGCAATAGGAAACATCTCCGTAACGGATTGTTGGGAGTCAGATTCGTCCTCTGATGTAAGGGGATCATCCACCCAGCAGTTTTCTTCATTTTCAGGAGTTACTGGAGGAGACTCCTGTAGATTTTCCGGGACCACCAGTTCTGGATTGCGATGAAGCTGATTGATGTGATCTTGTCCTTGCTCTATGGCAAGACGCTGCAAGATCCTTGCATATTCTTCGAGATCAGGCATAGGAGCCAGATCTTCTTCTTCATCTACTCCTTGTAGTTCCTCCTGATCGGGTTCTATCGGAGCATTGGCAGGTGCTGTGTCAACAGCATTTTCCTGAACAACCTCTTGGTCTCCTTCATCATCAGACCAAGATCCCTGTGGTTGTAAAGGGTTATACCAGATCACCGGCATGAGATGGGATTCAGGGATCCATTCCTCGTCGGAGAGGTATTCTCCTGTTTCGAGGGATTCCTCCCATTCATCGGTGTCACTGGCGGTGTCACTGGACTCGTACCCATCCATGGGGAATCCAACTACTGAATTGCAAGAGTATGATGCCCCCTGCATGTCTTCAGTCTTTGAGTAGTAATGGCATGAAATCACCAAGGGTGAATTTCCTTGCCGGCCTCGAAGTCTCGGAAGGAGACTTTTCTGCTGCCCCCAGTGAAGGGGTAGGGGAAGTTTCTGTCTTTTCAGGAACTTCTTGTTTTGGTTGAGCTTTCTCCTGCTGTTTAAGCTTGCGGAGTTGTCTCCTGGCTTGCCTTCGCTGTCGAGCGGTTGGCTTTGTTTTTCACGATCTCCCAGTTTTCATCTTCCAGGAGATCGGGATGTACCCATATGGGCTGTCCATCTGGTGTTGGGAACGGGACTAGCTCTTGGGATGTTTGAGCCATTTTTATCACCTTGAAGGAAGTAGTGACCTTCTTCTTTGGTGACTTTTGTGTCTGTCCATACGACACCATGTTGACGGAGGCAGACCCATAGTTTTTGTCAAAGGTGATGACTCCGTTTTTCCACATCTCGTTGATCTTTTCTCTCACAACGAAGCATTGGTTGAGAGGATGCGAGATCATCTGGTGGTATGGACAGTACCGGGGATCGTTGGTTTTGCCAACATCTCCTGGTCTTTTGGGTTCAGGCAGGGTGAGCTTCCCGTTTGCCAAGAGAGCCTCGAAGATTTCTTCGACATCTTCATCGAACGGGTATTTCTTTTCTACTCGTTCTTTGAAGGCATCAGAGAGTTCAGGTCTCTTACCTGCACCTTTGTTTTCAGCTTTCTTTGGTGGCTGCGGAGCTGACTTGGTTTGCACATTGAGAACCTCCTTTTTCTTTTGCTTCGAGGTTGCACGGCGGTCGGCTCCTTCTTTGATGATTTCTGACTGCTGAGGTCTTTGATCACCGTCTCAGCCTCCATAGATGCTTCTAGGAGTTCTCCCAGATTCTTTGACTTGTTGCCGATAATCATGGAGCGTATTTTTGCTCTCATGTTGTTACGGCAGATGTCGACCACGACGCTTGTGGCAGTACGTCTGAACATTTGTACGCCATTGCCTTCCACTTGTGAATGTAGTCGTATGTCGACTCATTCTCTCCCTGTTTTAGGCTGCAGAGTTGAGCCATAGTCACAGGATGATCCTCACCTTTGAAGTGAGTTAGGAAGCGTGTCTCCATCATGGCCCAGTTTTGGATAGAGTCCTCCTGAAGAGTGGAGTACCAATCAAAGGCCGTACCTTTTAGGGTACTTGCGAAGAGACGGATCTTGAGGGCGTCTTGATCCGCGATGGCTCCTGTCAGGATCTTGAAATGGATGACATGTTGTCTGGCCGAGCCCTTCCCCGTATATGTTGGAGAGTGGGCTGTTTGAATTTGGTAGGAAACGGTACCGAGTCCATCCATAAGGGATATGGTGGCTTGATTCCGTGTTCCTTTAGTGAATCCTCTTCCTTTGCTTTGGCGAGGATATCGTCAACGTCCTTCTTGGTAAGGGTGCGTGACTCATTTACCTCCTCTTCGTGGTGACTTGGAGGAGCTTCATTATTCGGTGGACGTTGGAGGGTAAGAAGTAAGTTCTCCATGAGAGCTTCTATCCTCTGCTGTCCTTGCTCCAGCTGCTGGATGCGTGCGGCTACGTCATCTTGCGGCGGAGGTTGCTCAGCATTTGTGACTAAGACGTTCATCTTTCGAGAGTCGAATGAGGATATCGTCTTGGTGACTGAGCTGGAGCTCATTCTTTTGGATGAAGAGCTCGAAGAGTGATTGCTCCGGTGTCCTTGACTTGAAGGAGTGGGAGAATCTTCTCTACGTCTTCGCGCCCGGGAGACGCTGCGAGTCACCGGTCGCTTGACATGGGATTTTTTTTGTTGCTGACTTCTGGCGCTTTCTGGTTTTGCCAACCATATGGACAGTAGCAACTTGGTTGGGTGCTTCTTTTTCGACCCATTTTTGAGAGACCTGGAGCGTGGAGTGCTGCGCTCTTTGCTTCTCTAGTCTCTTTTGCCGATATGCCGCGCGGCGACGCATACGACGAGCGATTTGAGCTTCAGTTAGCTCGGGCTGTGCTCTAGCCACGAAGGAGGTGGTCCCTCGTGCGCAGCAGCCGAGCTTGTCTTCTTTGTAATTTGGTAAGGACAGGATCTGGATGCGGTCCTTAGCCTGTCGCAGCGAAGCTTTAAATTCGGCGAGCTCGGCCCCTGTTGAAATGAAGGGCCGAGTTGCAGAAATACAGGCCTTGACAGGTTCTCGCTGTGGCCTGATGATGCACGACTTGATCTTGGGCTTATAGGAATAAGCCGGCTCGTGCTGGGTAGATTTTGTTTGGTGGAGGGCTGGTTTCTCCTCTTTCGTGTACGAGAGAGGGTAGAACCGGTTCTCCTTGAGCGGGGCCAGGTATGCTGGCCTTGCAGATCTTTGGGACCTTCTTTGTTTTGGAGAAGGTCTTGGAGACCAAGTCTTGAGGTAGACCTGGTTTCTTGCAGGCTGAGGTTTCACGAGGTTGTCGCGAGCTTCAGTCTTCTTGGCGGTTGCCCTTGGTGTCACGGCAGTGACGGGCCCAGGGGCGGTTCTCTGCTTCTTGGCAGGAGTTGTTTCTTCTGTGGGAAGTGGGAAAGGTCCCAGCGACCCGAAGATGATGGACCGGGGAGAGGAGGTCGACCCGGTGTCTTGTGCGTTGCCGAAGGAAGTGACACTTCGGCCGCTGGCAAGGCGCTTAGAAGCGCATTTGTTTTGCTTCTCTTGAAGCATCAGCTGGTACTTGTTCTCATCGAAGGTGATTGTCAGCGAAGCTGCCATTGTTAGTTTTTTGAAAAACCTTTCTGAAACAAGACCGGATCCATTAGTAATCACAAGAATGTGGTGTGATCATAAATGGAAATAAACTATGGTTTTTTCTTTTCAATTTGCTCGAGGGGACAAGGCCCGGCCCAAGCAAGATGAAGAAGGCAAAAAGCCATAGAGTATACAATTGTTCTAAACGCAAGTATGAAAGACTCAGAGTGAGCGTTCCAGTGACTGCTAGAAGCAATTGTGAACCTTAATTCAGATTACCGAGGAGCGAAGCTCACTCGAGGTAAAATGATATAAGGTTGGGAGTACAAATGTGTCGGTCGCGAATACAGTAGACCCAAGAGGGCGTACTAGCACCGCTAGGCACAGATGTTGTAAATCGCATCCTTGAAATGGACACGAGATGGGATTTTTGAAAGGTCAAGGTTGGGTTCATAAAGGAGAGCAAATGGCACTCCGATCCGAAAACGTGCTCAACATTTCTGCGAGCACAGAGTCCGAAAGGGAAATAACCAGAATTTCTCGAATCTGGACCCAACAATGACGGAAGTTTTTTTTTTTTTTTTTTTTTGAAAAGTCAGGATCAGATTCATCAAAGAGAGCAAATGACGTTCCAACCCAAACACGTGCTCAACATTTCTGCGAGCACAGAGTCTGGAAAGGAAGAGATCAAATTTTCTCGACTTTGAATCCAAACGTGACGGAAGTGTTTTTTTTTTTTTTTTTTTTTTGAAGATTTTTTTTTTATTGAAGATTTTTGGAGAGCAAATGATGTTCCAATCCAAACACGTGCTCAACATTTCTGCGAGCACAGAGTCTGGAAAGGAAGAGATCAAGATTTCTCAAATTTGAACCAAAAATCTATGAAAATTTTTTTTTAGGGTTTGAGAATACATCGAGTTCTCACGATTCGTTTTTATGAAACCAATATTGATAGATCAGCCCCCAGGTAAGGGTAGGATTACTTAATGAACCCGTTTGGAGGACCCTTACCTAGAACAGCCTAGCTGTCTCCACACTCTGGACAAGGCTTTTCTTAGATCAACGTCGATTAAAGAACGCAATCGATAAAACTTTCGTGTTCTCAAGTGATTCCCCGTTGTTTTTTTTTTTTTTTTTTTTTTTTCATTTCCGTTTTTTTTTGCGAGCCCTAAGTGAAAAGATTTCTCATCAAAAGAAAGAAGAGAATCTGACGAAATCAGATGGACTCATCAAAGAGAGCGAATGGTCCGTTCCCCGTCTGAACAGGGGCTCAAACAATTTCTGCGAGCCCTAAGTCAGAAAGGAAAAGAAAACCAAAATTTCTCAAATTTGGATCCAAAAGAAAGAAGTTTTTTTTTTTTTTTGAAAATCTGACAAGTTTGAAATCAGATTTTTTTTTTTTGGTGGACTCATCATCAAAGAGAGCGAATGGTCCGTTCCCCGTCTGAACAGGGGCTCAAACAATTTCTGCGAGCCCTAAGTCAGAAAGGAAAAGAAAACCAAAATTTCTCAAATTTGGGTCCAAAAGAAAGAGTTTTTTTTTTTTTTTTTTTTGAAAATCTGACAAGTTTGAAATCAGATTTTTTTTTTTTTTTTTTGGTGGACTCATCAAAGAGAGCGAATGGTCCGTTCCCCGTCTGAACAGGGGCTCAAACAATTTCTGCGAGCCCTAAGTCAGAAAGAAAGGAAAAGAAAACCAAAATTTCTCAAATTTGGGTCCAAAAGAAAGAAGTTTTTTTTTTTTTTTTTTAAATCTGAAAAGTTTGAAATCAGATTTTTTTTCGAACTCATCAAAGAGAGCAAACGGTCCCTTTCCCAATCTGAAAGCGTGCTCAAACATTTCTGCGGGCACTGAGTCCAAAAGGGAGGAGATCGAGATTTCTCAGATCTGAATTCAAAGAACAAGAGAAGATTATTTTTTTTCGAGAAGGAGAAAGATTGGAAATAGACTTAAAGAAAGAAATTTCCAAAACAAAAAAAAAATCCCATCTCATGTTTTTTTTTTTATGCAAGATTCAACATTGGCAACCAACTAGAAAGGTGCCAAAGAATCTAAGTTCATGTTCTCAAATGAACGTGTCCCACCGGGTGTGCCAGCTTGATGGACCCGATTCCTTCCCTCTCTCCCGCTGCCTCCGCCCCGGGTCTTTCGGGGTGCGGCGGAGGGGAGGAGAAGAAAAAGGTAAAGGGTTTCAACATCTTTTTTTTTTTTTGTACGGGTATGCCAATTTCACTTTTCTACTTGGAATTTAGAAACGGTGATCAGAAGATCCACCTTCACAAGTAGAAAGGGGAAATGAAACTTTTTCTAGTTTTCCATTGCACACATATTTTAAGAAAAGAGACAGGGGTTTTTTTTTGAATGCCGTGAAAGGCGATTTCATTTGTTGCCGTGAAAGGCGATTTTGCCGTAAAAGGCGATTTACAAGTCTCATCCATTATGAAAGACAAGAATTGTGATTTTTGTCTCTAAAAGAAAAATAAAGTACAATAGAAATCAAGAAAAGGAATCTGACTTCTCATTCGATTGTGGGGACACGTTCAGATCGACGGTCGCGAGTCATGTATGGGCTCCTCCATCGTCCATGCAGATGAGAACACGATGCTTGGATTCTTGGCTCGGCTTTCTAACCTCAGATTTTTAAAGGACAAAGACCAAGAGAAGGTCTTATATCCGATAAAAAGCTAAGTAAACGGGCTGAAAAGCCACGTTTTAGCCATGTTGGTAGAAGAAGGGAGGTCCTTGGGGGGGTGGCCCCCCAAGGGTGCTTCAATCACCTTGTAGTGGCTCTTGCAGCAGAGTTTCTTTTCTTCAAATTGGCAGAGGTTCTTCTGATTTCTCTGGATTTTCCGGGATTTTCCGAGCAATTTTTCTGGGCCTTCTCCTTGGAAAGCCCTCCTATTTATAGGCTTTTGGTGGCCATTAGGAGGGTTTATGAGCATTTAATACATTAATGCTCATAATGGGAGGAGTTACAAGTTTTAAATGATTTGTTTTGTAACTCCTTTTTCCTTGAATTTGATTGGTCGATGGAGATTAATGAGCCTTTGATTGCATTTAATCTCCATCATGGGAGGAGTTTCGTGGCTTTAATGCCATAAATCATTGGATTTGTAACTCCCATTTGCTTGCTTTTGATTGGGCCGTCAAAAAATAATGAGTTAATGACCGCATTAACTTGTCATAAAATGGGTCATTTATTCTCATTAATTGGCCGCCAAGTCGCTTGAAGAGTCGCGGGCCGCGCAGTGTCTTTTGGAATTCTTCTCGCGATGATCGCCGATGGATCCACACATTGTTTGATGTCGGATGGCGATGAAATTTCAGACATTGATTGATCTCAATGTGCCGGCAACATCCGTCCTGTCGATTTCACGATCGGGCGGGCAGAAAGTGTACTTTCTTTTTGACGATTTCGAGGCGTCGAATGATCATCCAATGATTTCGGCGGTGAATCCGTGATTTTAATAAAGATTGACGGATTTCATGCACGAAAAATCAGATTTTGGAAAAATCACAGGGGCCAATCAACTCGGATCGCGAAACGGGACCCGAAAAAGTGGGTTTCCGGCGACTTTTGGGTCGCCGGGAATTCCATGGTCGCCGGCGACCATGGGGCTGGCGACCATGGGCCATGGTCGCCGGCGACCATGGGCCAAGGTCGCCGGCGACCATGGGCCTTGGGCCCATTTTTTGGCCGCCTTCCGGTCGCCGTATCTTCGCCGTTTTTCGCTCTTTTTTGATGCTTTTTCTTCCTGTATTTTTCTTGACATTTCCCCTCATTTATTGGCCTGTTTTCCTTGGAGAAATCCCGTCGAGAAGCCACGGAAATCGGAGCACAAAGTTTCCTATTTTTCTGGAAAGCCGAAGACTTTGTTGTGCGGTTTTGCCGATTTTTTGTCAAGCATTGAAACTAGGCCAAACGATGTCGGAATGACCTGAAATTCGACGTGGAGCTTCTTGAGCATTAGATAGGACCAACCATAGGCTTTGGTTTGAGTTTTGAAGCCTTTTGGGGCCCCGCAAACGCTTGCCTTAATTTCGCCATGAGAGAAATGCCGAGCTTTGACTTGTGGTCAACCGATGTCCGATTGACCTGAAATTTGACAGGGAGCCCTCCTGAGTAGTAAGTAAGACCAACCATGGGCTTTAGTTTTGAGTTTTGAAGCCTTTTGGGGTCCCGCAAACGCTCGCCTTGATTTCATCTCGAGGAAAGTGCCGAGCTTCGAAACTAGGTCAAACGATGTCCGTTTGACCTAAAATTTGACAGGGGACCTATTGGAGTCATTTTGAGACGATCCATTAGCTCCAATTTGAATGCCATGATTCCGGGGTGCTCCGCTGCCGATGGGCTTGTTTTTTGCTTCCCGAGAGTTGATGAAGGGTCAAACGTCGTCCGTTTGACTTGAAATTTGGCAGGGGGCCTTTTGGAGGTATTTTGAGACCATCCGTAGGCTCTGATCGAAGTTTTGAAGTCTTCGACATTGTCGCTGCCGGGAGCTCTTGTCTGCCTGTCGGAGGAGTGAAGTTAGGCCAAATGATGTCGAAATGGCCCGAAACTTCATGTGTACCCCTCTTTTGGCTGCTTTGAAGGATCTTGCAGTTTTTGTTTTGATTCTGACAAGATCTGGTGCTTGAAGTGGCGCCTTCCTATTTATGCAGGATGTGGCTCCATGTAGCTTTGGTGTTGAAGGGACATAGTGACATTTTTGGTGTCAACGACATCGTCAGCCTTGCCACTTTCCTACTCGTTGCGGCTCTCCGGCCGTCTCCTCTAACTCCTC
>QPKB01000955.1:0-16053 GCA_003546025.1 Camphora micrantha
AGGGAAGGGAGGGCAAGAGAAAGAAAGGAGGCAAGGAGCGGAGCAAACAAGAAGAGGAGGAGGGGCGAGAAGAAGGAGCAGGAGCCACGCGAACACGACAGGGGAAGGGGGGGAAGCAAGAACAGACAGGAAGCGGCGGGAGGAGGGCCGGGGCGGGCGGGCCCCGCGGAGGAAAGGGCAAGCAGAGACGAGAGGGAGCGCGAGGCGAAAGGCGGGACGCGGAGAAAGAGAGGGAACAGGGAGCACACGGGCAAAAGCGGAGAAGGGAGCACAGGAAGAGGCGACGAGAGGGGGAGGGAAGAAGCAGGACAGGAAAGGGGAAGGAAGGGGAAAGAAAGGGGAGGGAGAAGGAAGCGGGAGGGAACGCGGGACGCAGCCAGGGGCGGCAGGGGGCCGAAAGACGGAACGGCGCAAGAGAGCAGCGCACGCCGGGGAGGAACGAGGCGCGCGCCGCAGCGGCCGGGGGGGGAGAGAGAGGAGGAGCGACGAGGGCCACAGAAGGCGGGGAGAGGAGAGCGGGAGCAGGGACGGAGGGAGACCCCGGACGCAAAGGGAGGCGGCACGAGGGCCAGACAGAGGACGGCGCAAGGTGACAAGGGCGGGCAAGGCAGGAAAAGTGGCAGGATCTGGGCGTTCAAGACCAACGAGCGGGAGAAGAGGTCAGGGGAGGACCGGCGCCAGAGTGTGGCAGCGTGGGAGACAGGTGTCCCGCGAGGTGCGCCCGTCAGGTAAGCCGGTGCGGCAGCGCGAGACCGAGCGGGAGCTGCTTGGACCGGGCAGAAGCGGGGACAGAACGAAACGGCCATAATAAAGACGCTTACTGTCGTTCTTGAGGCAACACCTTCCACTGGAGTGGGCGAGTGGAGACTGCTACTTTTCTCGACCATACTAATACTTATTGTTTGATCAGAGCATTGGAAGCATGATTTCTTTGCAATCCAGGCCCCATTTTTATTTCGACACCACGTCTTTTTTAGGAGGCCGACACATTATGTGGCATGAGGGGTTTACGTCACGTACGACTTAATAGGTTACCACTTTCTACGCAAATGGCTCGTAATGCTGCATCTCTTCGAGACCAGGGCCTTTATCATGACTTCTGCTAGCTTGCAGACCCTGATCCACTGCCGCTACGAATAGCATTTCCTGCTGACGGTGTTGAGCAGGCAAATGTGTGTCCTCTCTCTTGTAGCCTCCTGAATCCACAATTACCGCGAGACAAGAAACACCCTGACCTATTACATCTGTAAACAGTCACATGTATATGTTGAACACTGCTGAACCGTGAATACTCCTTTTTGTAGGCGACGTCCATGGCGTACGGGAACCAATGCGTGGCGAGAGCGTGTGCAGAGTGGAGCAGCGCAGAAAGATGAGGCAGAGGAGAGAGAGAGAGCCAGGGCAGGGCAAAAACAGATCGAGTGAGGTGGACATCCGGACGGGGGAGAAAGGGCCGGGGAGAAAGGCCACAGCAGAAGGGCGGACCAAGCCAGACCAGAGGGAACAGCAAAGCCCACGACCAGAGCGGCCGGCCAGCCGACAGGAGCAGCGGACGACATGGCCCGCAAACAAATGAGACGAGGAAGAAGGCCCGCAGGCGCAGAGGGGGAGGCAGGAAAGGCCAAAGAGACCGCCGGGGAAGCCAGAAGGAGCCAAGGAAGAAAGGTGAAAGCGAAGGAGAAACGGAGGACAGGAAGGGGAAAGGCAAAGGAAAAGCCGCCGGAAGCAAGCGAGGCGGGACCCACCGAGAGCGGCAGAAAGGCGCGGCCCGAAGGGGAATCAGAACGACGGAGGCGAACGACGCTAGCGCCGGCGAAGTCCGCGAGAAAAGGCCGGCGGAGCCGCCGAGCGACAGAGACCGACCAGGGGAAGAGCGGAAGGTAGAAGAACAAAAGGAGGAACAGACCAGGAGAGAAGGCAGGCAGGGAAGTAAACCGGCGGGACGCACGAGCAGAGGCGCGACGAGGCAAAAAAGAGACGGCAAGCGCCCGGAAGAGCAGACGAAGGAGGAGCCAGAAGAGTGGAGAGGAGACCCCGCGGCGGGCCGCGAAACGAGGGGCCCAAAGCTGGCAGAAGGACGGAGCAAAGGCGGACAGACCAGAAGAGAACCAGAGAGAAGACAACAGGCGCGCCCAAGGCGGGCGCGGCGAGGCGCGAGCGGGCAGAGACACGCGACGAACGAGCAAAGAAGGACGACCCCCAGCCACCGAAAAGCCGAGAAGGCGCGGGAGGGGGGCGAAGAAGGCGGAGGACGCGCGAACGAGACGCGAGGAAAGGTGGCGAGAGGGGCCGGTCGAGGCCGTCGAGGCGCAGGGAAACCAAAGAAGAGGGGGGGGGGGCCCGAGGTGCCGACAGTGGCAAGAAACCTGCTGGGAGAAGGAGGAAACAAGGGGGTCGGCGAGAGGAGAGAGGCCGAGGCGAACCGGGCGGTGGAGCCAGGGGAGCAAGGGCGGAGAGAAGGGAGGAGAGCGGCAAGGGGCCCGACAGGACGAACGAAGAGGAGGGGGGGTCCAGGGAGAGAAGCGAACAGGGGCCGGGGGGGGCCATGGTGCGGAGTGAGGGAGGAAGGAGGAAAGGGATAGGGGCGGGAGACACCAAAGGTACGACACGTGGAGCGAGGGCAGAGACCGGACGGAGAACGCGAGCACGGGCGCAGCGACGAGGAGGGAGAAGACGGCAGTGAGCGAAGGAGACGAGGCGGAGGAAAGGCAACTGGCGCAAGGGCCCGCCGCGAGCGCGCAAAAACGCGAGGGCTCGGGGGAGGAGCCGGCGGGAGCAGGACAACGGCCGGCAGGGCAGCCAGAGCGGATGAGCAGACGTGGCGCGGTTGAGGGGGGACACGGACGGAACAGGACAGCGCGGAGCACGGCGGAGCGGGCGAGAGGCATAGGGGTCACGGCGGGAAGGTGAGACGCAGCAGGAATAAACAGGCACCAAGTAGGAGCAGAGCGGGGATGACGAGCGCCGAGGAGGCGAAGACACAGCAAGGCGCGAGGACCCCGCGGGGGCGCGACGGCAAATGAGGCGGGAGGAAGACGCAGACGAGCAGGCGGGGCCGGGGGAGCGGCGCAACCAACGCGGGAAAAAGGCAAAGGAAAAAGGAGAGAAAGAGGCAGGCGGCCCAGAATCCAGAAAATCTGCGATTGGATTTTTCAGCACAAAGACCAAAGGCACACAGGACGAGCACGCGAGAAGGAAGGCCCCAGAGGGCGGATAGATTTTGCACGCAGCAGGGGAAAAGAGAGGAGGGGCGACAGCCGCGAGACTCGCCCAGGCATAAAGTATTCGCGACGGGCGCCCCAACGACAGCCGACCCAAGAGCGGAGAGCCGCGCCCGAACCCACGGACGTGGGAAAGCGGCAAGAGGCTTACACGACGGGCACAGCGGGAAAAGATACGTACCCAGAACCGGCCACCACGCGGGCCAGATCGTCTGTCAGAGGCTCGTCGGCAGGCGGCTAGGGGTCGAGAGGGATCCAGAGCGCGCCAAGGGCCAGAAGAGCGTAGCGGCCGAAACACCGATGATTGCCTCGATAAGATATTCCCGGCATTCGGCCTCGATGTGGTTTACGGAATGGTTCTTTTGGGGTTATAGGAGATGGTTGTTGCGCAATCCCATCGCGACGCATAACCGGACAGGAGAGTTTCGGCGCAGCCAGTCCGCGCGAATGAAACGAGGCAATAAGATTACGTATAGTATTTATTGAATGTAAAGAATAGACTGAATCATGGAGGGAGGGAGATATTTAAGCTGTCCACACAGGAAGGCCTTAGAGTATAGAGTATATACGGCGAGACGGATATTTCTAGTTATTAGATGGAGATAATGGCCTTTCTTTTGAAAAGAAGCCTTGACCTTTTTACCGAAGCGGGCAAAAAATACTGCATCCAGAATGGTTTCGCGGGCGAATTTGACTCTTTCCATATTTGCTTTCATTCGTAGGTGAACCCAGGACCGATCAGAAAGAAATTAAGGTTCCTGGGGAGGCCGCCATCCCACCAATGATCATTAGGATTCGTTTTCAAGAGAAGCTTCCGCAGTCACAGGTTTCGGCGGTCCATAGGGGGCCCAAATTGGCTAGGCCGAACGATGCAATGGAGGGCGAGGAAAATTTACGTTTCCGAGCCAATCGCCGCAGGCGCGATTTGACGCGGGGCGCGGTATTTATTTGTTTATTTTTTTCTTATTTGAACCGTATTCAGCTAATTATGGACGAAGCAGGAGGATGCTTTTACACTTGCCTTTTTATGAGATGATGTGATGGAAGACCAGACAGAGTGGAAGCAGAGTAGCAAGAGAGGGCGCCGGGCCGCGGTCGGCGCCCGGCCAGTGACCACAGGCCCGCGAGGGGCGGCAACCGAGAAAGGAGGGGCCGGGATGAAAAAAAAGATGGCAGGGGCGAACAACGAGAGGATCGAGAACAGCAGATGGGCGACGCGCCGGGGAGGCGAGAAGACAAGCAAGGAGCGGTACGAGGTCTGAGAGGGATTAGGTAGGAGGGCGCGGGCGTGGTGAAAGCCCAACGGGGAAGAAAAAACCAACGAGGCACTACACGAAGCAGAGCAGGGCACAACCAAAAGGGCAAGGCGAAGGGGCTAGGGCAACCGGGAGAGAAGAGAAGGTCGGGCAGGGCAGGGGGGGGGGAGGGAGGGAAAAGGAAGAGGGGGGAGGGGGGGGGCTAGCAGGAAGAGAAGGGCAAGCAAAGGAAGGGGCCAGAGGGCGCGGCGAACAAAGAGCCAAATGGGGAGCCAAGGCCACCAGAGGCAGTGCGAACGGAGAGGAACAATGAGCGGGGGAGCGCGAAGGGGGAAGCAAAGGGGTACACGGCGCGGAGCCAGGCGACACGGGCACGCGGCCGAGAGACGCCGGCAAGAGCCACAGGACGCAGGGCGGCGAAGCGGGGGCAGTGAGCAACGGAACCGCGGGCGCAGCCGGGCGAAACAAACCCAGGCGGAAGAGGGAGAGCGAAGAAGCGCAAGCAAGAGGAGGAGGCCAGATCGGGCAACGATGGTAAGAGCAAGCAGAAGCGCACGGCAGACACAGTAAGTAAGCCGAGGCAAGACAGGAGCGGCAAAGCGGCAATGTCAAGCCCAGCGGTGCAAGCAAACGGGGAAGCCAAGAGAGAGTAGGACGTGGAGAAAGACGAGGAGGCGAGTGCAGCGCGAGAGGTACACGGGCCAGAGCCGGGAGCGAGAAGGGACGCTGGAGGGGAAGAACAGAGAGGAGACAAGGCGAGGAGGGGACACGAGGGCGAGGGCACCGAGGGAAGAACGGGGGTGGGGTGCGACCAAAGGGAACGAGGACGGGGGGGGGCCCAAGGCGGAAAACCAAGGGGATGTAGGGGGACCCCAGCGGGGGGCGCGCGCTCGCGGCGCGAGAGAGCGGGCGAGTGAGAGGGCCCCAGACAGGGGGGGGCGAAAATTAGAGTCCGGAGCGGGTTGCGGGGGAGAGCGATCCGGCAAGGAACAAGAATGAGAGGACACGCGGTCGGTGCGATCGGAGAACGACGGCCGCGAGCCCGGGGGGGGAACGGGGGCACGAGAGTGACCTCCCAGGGACGGCGGCGGGACGAAGGACCGAAGCAGCTGCGGGGAAACGGGGAGGGGACGAGCAGGGGCGGCGGCCAGAAGAAACCAGGGGAAAAATGGAGAAAAGGCGCGAGAAGGCAGGAGGGCCAGGAACAGAAGGGGGGGCGCAGAGGAAAGGCCCCACGAAGCGAGCAAGACGCTGCGGGCGGGGAGAGCAGAACACACAGAGACGGGGAGCGATAAAGCGGGACGGTGGACGCAGCGCCGGCGGCAGCGGCAGCGTTTGGCAAAAGGGCAAGAGGCGCGGCCACGGCGGCAGCACGGGACAGAAGAGAAGGAGCGCCGCCCGCCAAGGAAACGAGGAGCACCGAGGGCACGGGAGGTGGAGGAACGGAGAGAGCGGCGAGAGCGGGCGCGCGGGGCCCGGGAAAGGTAAGAGGAGGGGCAAGGCGCCGAAGGTGGAGGCAAACCCACCAGACGAGCCGGGAGAGAAAGAGTGAATATGCGCCGGTCCAGTAAGAAGGGCAAGCGAGAGCAAGACGAGCGAGTGGTGGAAGAAAGGAGAGAGGCCCGGGACCAAGGGACGAGGATCGCGGGGCCGGCGAATAGAAAGCAGCGGTAGGGAGGGCAGGAGGCGAGGAGGCGACAAAAGGACAGGGAGGGAGGGGACGGGGCAAGAACCAGCAGGGAGGCCAGGAGGCAGGGAGCGGGAAGAACGAAAGCCAACCAGACCGAGCCAGTCCGGGAGAGAACAGACCAGGCAGGGAAGCAAGAAGGAGGACGAGGGAAGGAGGGAAGAACGAGCCAGCAGAGAGATTGCAACAGAAGCACAAGAAGTCAATAGACAAGGCGGGGAGGCGCCAGGCACACAAAAGCCGGGCCGGGCCGGACGAGGCGGGGCAAGCCACACCAAGGACAAGGCCAAGGCGCTCTGACGACGGCCAGAGGGCAAGCACGCCCAGTGAGCGGTAGGACGGCCAACAGCCAGCGCCCACGGGCCGATCGGGGGCTGAGCCAGGGGATGAGAGCAAAACGGAACCGCCCAGAGGGAAAGCGGAAGGGACCAGGGACCCGCCGGGGCAAGCAGGGGCGCGACAGCACCGGCGGCGCGAGGGAATTGGGGCCACCGGCCAAGGGGTGGAGGGCGAGGGGAGGGACGGTCGGCGGGCCGAAGGGCGAGGGGTGGAAGTAGAGGGGCGTGGGGTGGAGCAAGAAAAACCCCGGCCCAAACCGGACAAGCGGCGGCCAAAGCAGACGGCGTGCCGGAGTGATGAGAGAGAGGCGAGGAGGAGAGAGCGAGACAGAGGGATGAGGGATAGAGGAAGCGGGGGAGGATAGGACTCCACAGGAGGGAGAGAGAGGAAGACAAAGCGTGCCAAAGCACGCAGGGTGAGGAGCGAGAGACAGCCGAGGGGCTCGCCCGGGGCGGCAGCGGGCGGATGGGGCGGCAGGGAGCAGGCAGACCGAAGGACGCGAGAAAGTGACGGCGCGACGGCCACAGAGGACGAGGAACGAGGAGGAGACAGCGCGAGGCCCCGGTGGGAAGGGGTGAGAAGGACCACCACGGGAGCGGGCAATGGCACCGCGGACCAGAAAGGGAAAGGTGAAGAACCCAGCCGCTGCGCGGGAAACAAGGGGTCGCGGCCGCGGCGGCCGGGCGGCAAACAAGGGGGGCGGCGCCAGAGGACCCGAGCGGTTAGTGGGCAATGAGGTGCGAGAGGAGGAACGACGGAAACGCATAGCAACTGGCGCTGCCGGGACGCGTGCAGGGGCGGGGGTCGGCGAGCCCGGAGAGGACGCAAGGGTAGCAGGGAGCAATTGCGAGGTGGCGGCGGAAACCGAAGGGGGACGGCCAAGGACGGAAAGCGCAGAGGGCGAAACGCACGCAAAGGGAGGGCCAGGGCCCAGGGATAGAGAGAACGGCGGTACCGAAAACAAGTGGAGCGCAAGGAGAGCCCCGCGGAGAGGGAACTTTAAGAGCGGGGTCGCACCAGCGCCAGAGGGAGGAGATCAAAGGGATGCAGGCGTCGAAAGGACAGAAGACGAGAGACGAGCCGAGCAGAGAGGCGGTGCAACCGGCGCCAAAGCGAGGGTACGAGAGAGACGAATCAGGCCGCCGCCGCGAAAACCGGGGCACAGGAGGCCGGGAGGACGACCGGGGACCACAGCGAGCAAAGGCAGAGCAAGTGCAGCGCGCGGAGGGGCGGGCGCGGGACGCGCGCCGCAACGCGGCCGCGGGGAGAGAGGAGAGCCAAGATCGCCGGGGGAGAGGACGGCGCGGAGCGGGAACAGAAGAGCGGAGAGGCGGCGCGGCGCGAAGAAGAGGTGAAGAGAGCGAGAAGCGGAAGGAGCAGCGGGAAGGTGCAGAGACCGGAGAAGGGGGCAGAGCCGCAACCGGCCGATGGGAGACGAGGGCCACGAGCGAGACTCGGCCGCAAAGAAGAGGGCGACGCAGCGAGGCGGGCCGAAGGATCCGGAGGCGAGCGGCATAAGAGGGCCTAGGAGCGAGCAAGAAGTGTCGAGAGCGGACGCGGTCATAGTGGGAGGGTGGGAGGAAGAGTGACCAGGATACCAAGGCCGGTGGGTATTGGGAGTAGTATGAGGCTCAGTGAGACGGAGCCAGGGAATGGAGGCGGAGGATGGGCCTCCCGTGGGCAGCCAGCCCAGCATATGGGAACCGACGAAGGTTCGTCCTATATGGTAGGTATGGGGGGCGTGATACAGGCAGCCATGGAGGCGGCACGGGTAGTCGGCAGTGGATAGCGTCGAGGGACCCAAAGGCAAGGCACACGGAGAGGCGGGGGGAGGCGGGGGAGGAAGCAAGGAAAGGAGAGGACAGCAAGGCAAAATCCGGGAGCGGCGAAGTGAGAGAAGCAAGAAGGCGCACGAGGGCGGAGTTTGCAGGGAGCTCAACCGAGGCGGTGAAAGGCGGGCACGGCCGGGGGGGCCACCAAGAGAAGCGGAGGAAATGGGAGAGGCCCGAAGGGGTAGGGTGCCGATAGGCACTGTGGAGGCCACAGGGGGCAAGGCGGCGACAGGGGCACGAGCAAAAGCTAAGGAGGACGGAAAGGGACGAAGGGAGGAGCGGGCCGGAGAGAGAGCGGAAAGAGGGGCGAAAGAAAAAAGAGCGAGGTGGATCTGGCGGCTGCGAAACCGCGGAACGGGCCAGGGAGGACCCCCCAAGGAGTACAGGGAAAGAAGCAAGGGGGGCGGCCAAGCGCAAGAGGGGAGGGTGGGCGCGCCGGAGCGGCCAAAAGGGAAAAAGAGCGAGGAGAAGGGGGGCAGGTGAGCGAATAAGAAAGGACGGGCGGGCGGCCAATAACGTAAAAAGTGGGAGCCAGGGCGGAAGCGAACGGGCGTGGCGGCGAGGGAGGAAGGGCGAGCGGAATAAAAGAGGAAGGCCAGCGGGTAAAGAGATCGAAGGAAAGGGCAGCGGGAAGGGTTCGAGCTCAGGCAAAGAGAAAGAGAGAAATAGAGCGGAGGGGGTGGAGCCGAGACGAAGGAGCCGAGCCGCAATGGACCAGGAGGGGAAAGGATGGGATCCGCCGGGTCGCCGAGGAAGAAGAGAAACAGAAGCAACGGGAAGGCGGGACAGCGAGGCGAAAGGGAGGGAAACAGTGGGAGGGGGGAGCGCAGGGGCGTGCGGGGCGGGATAAAAGACCAAGGTATAGTGGTTCTGCGCAAACATACAAGGAAGCGGAGTGCGAACGAGGCAAGCAAACGAGAGGGAACATGGGGGCCCAGCGCCGCGCGAGAAAACAAGGTGGTGAGGGTGGGGCAAAAGGGCGCGCAAGGGCAGAGGGGCAATGCCTCCGCCAAGAGCGCGGCGGGAGGGGGGGGATAGAAGCGGCACAAAGCGGAGGGGTGGAGGAACGGCGCGAGAGAGAAGGGTGAGGGGGGGAGACAAGGCGGGTGGGTGAAACAGGAAGCGGGGGGGGAGCAGGGACGGAAGGAGTCTGCAAAGAGTGCAAGAGGAGGCCAGAAGAGCCAGGGGCGGGCAAGGAACGGAGTCGAGCCAAGCGAAAGGATGTGTGGCGGAGCAAGCCAGAGAGCCGGGCAAGGCCAGGAGGAAGGAGGGGGCGGAAGAGCACACAGGGAGCAAGCAAACGGGAGAGGCAGCAACGAAAAAAAGAGCAAGGCGGGGAGAGACGGCCGGGCGGCAAACGGAACGAACAGAGAGAAAAGCAGAGCGAGGCGCAAAAAGACCGGGCCGGAGAGGCCGCAAGGGCGCGGCGAGGCCCGGAACGGGAGAAGCAGAGGAAGAAGCAGCGGCGGCCAGAAGAAAGAGTAAGAAGGGCGGGGGAAGCCGACAAGAGCAATGCGGGCGGGGGGCGCGGAGAGAGGGGCAGAACTGCAGCGGGGGGGAAGCCGACCGAGAGGGCGACGAGAGAGCAGAAAATGGGGAAGAAGAAACAACAAGGGTGGCGGCGGGGCCCGGCGAGGCGAGCGGAAAAGAAAGAAAGAGGGGGAGAGAGGCAAGAGAAGGACGGAGGGACAAAAGACCTCCGCAGGGCAGGCGAGGGCAGCAGAGCCTGGAGTTTGGGTAGGGTGGGCCGAAGGAGAACCTGAGATGAGGACAGGGCCAAGAAGAGGTGCAGCGGCGGGAATCGAAAAAGCTTATTGGTGGGTGAGTGGTATGGCAGCTTGAGGCCATGGAGCGACACAAATGTGGTGGAGACAGTGTTGGCACCACGAGGTTGGAAGGAGAAGTTGGACAGTGCAAGTAGAAAGGGCAGAGCGAGGCACGCGAGCATAGTATCTCGAGTCCTGTTGAGCCGTAGCAGAATGAAGGAAGGGTGTGTGGGCTGAGGGAGGTCCTGACGAAATAGGTAGGTATGGTGAGTATGGTCAACGCTCGGGTTAGAAGCGCGTAAAGTAAAAGCGTGGTATGTGGCGATCCTACTCGTAGTTGGGAGTTATTGTTGAGGGTTGGGAGTGTGAGGCGGCGAGCGGCGAGTGTGGGAGAGGGAGTGGTGGGCGACTTGTGAGGAGGTTAGTGGTGAGGGGTGGCGACGGCGAGGGGGATGGTGGTAGAAGGTTAATGCGGGGTGAGCGAAAGAGAAAAAAAAAAGCGGGTCCGGAGCGCCGGCGGGATGAGGAGGTGAAGAGCCAAAACCAAAAAGAGCTTTTGGGAGGGCGCACAACAACAGAAGGGAGGCGAGCCAGCAAGAGAGAGGGAGCCGAAAGCAGAGGTCAAAGCCAAGAGAGGACCGAGGTGGGACAGAAGAAATGGGAGGGAAGCGAGGCGGGGGGAAGGAAGCGACCCGATGGGCAACGGCGCAGAGGGAAGGCAAAGCAGCCCAGAGGAAGGCAAAAGCACCCCAAGAGGAAAAGGAGAGGCGGAAGCAGCGAACGAGAAAGAAGAGAGAAGAGCAACCAACAGGGAGCCAAGGGGAAAATAAGATTAAGAAGAGAGGGGGGCGAGCCGCGGAGTGCGCGAACCGAGAGAGCCACGAAGCGGTGAGCCGAAGGGGATGAGAAGAGACAAAGGCGCTCAAGGGAAGCAAGAAGGGCCAGGAACATGGGAGGCAGGGCGGGGCGGAGCAGAAACACCGGGGCAAGGAAGGGGCGAGCGAGGACGTGAGGAAGCAAGAGGCGATGGGAGGGGCTCGAGGTGGAGCGACAAAACATAGAGTGGGCCATAGGCCATCGGCGGGGCGGGGGGCCAAGGCACGGTCGCCGGGGGGCCAAGGGCGCGGCGCGGCGGAGCGAAGGCATCGGCCGGGGGGCGGGGGAGAGGCGCTGGTGAAGAGTCGCCAGGCAGTAGGGCCGAAAGCCTACAGCTAGGAAGGGAATAAGGGCGAAATGGTAGCAACCCGGCAAGCAGGGGGTGAGAAGATCAAGAGTGATGGGCAATAGTCGGGGAGGGGTTAAGAAAGGATATAACCGGGCGGACGTGTATAGCAGGAGACGGCAAAGAGCGAAGGTGAAGCTAATATACAGGAACTATTAGAGGACCGTTTGGGTGGGCCAACAAGAGGACAAAAGTGTCTAGGAGGTGACGCATGCTTGTTTGACGAGAAAAAAGCGCAGGAAAAGCCGGGGAGAACACTGGAGGCCGAGGGAGCAAGGGAGAGCCCACGAGCGAAACAAGGGCGGGGAAGCCGCAGAAAAGGGCAGGGAGAGCGGCTGGGAGAGAGCAGAAACAGACGGCAAGGCTGGAAGCAGCCCCAGCGCGGCGGGGGCGAGTGGGAACAAAGGAGGCCGTGGGGAAGGGGTAAAAGACCCGGAGGCAGATATTGGAGGGGACAGAGTCCCCAAGGCCCCAAGAGCGGGGGGCAGGCGCAACAAAAGTGATGGTTGTCGGGGGGTCGGGGAAAAATAAACAGGGTGGGGGGGAGAGAGAGACGAGGGCACCAAGGGAGGCACAGGGAGCGGGCATGAGGCAGAACCGAACAAGGGGCCACAAAGGTGGGATAGTAAACGTTTGTAGAACGGGGACAAAGCGGGCCAGGGGCAAGGTCGAGCCGAGCCAGCCGGCCGGGGGACGCGAGGGCGACAGTGCGGGAAACACCGGGAAGAGAGGAACACAAAGAGGCTATCAAGGTGGGAAAGAATCGGAGTGGGCAGCGGCTGGGTCAGTAGAGGAAGCGAGCGGGAGGCAGAAGGAAAAACTGTGCAGGCACGAGTCGCGGGGCAAGGCAAACAGGGGGGGAGGCAACACGCCAGGGGGTGAGAAAGAGGGCCGGTCCGAGAAGAGGAAAGAACGGAGGCGGGTGGCGAAAGAAAAACGTGGATGAAGGGTGAAGGATGAGGGGAGATCCCGGCAACGAAGATGGGCGGGTGCAAATGTCGCGCAATAAGGTTTGAATGTGGGTTGCCTAAAACCGAGAGGCCAGGGTTGCCGACGGGGACGGGGGGAAAGAGCGTGGAGGGCACCGGAAAAAACTTTTGATAGAGAGAGGTGAGATGTGTAGAGGCCCGTTCTATGGCCAGTTCTTCCGATAGGTGTGCATGCAAAATATGTGGGGTGCCGGGTGGTCAGGTAGAGGAGGCTAGGGAGCAGAGAGAGGCAGGGCCAAGTCCGCAGAAAAAGGGGGGTCGAGGCTGGCCACAACGGAAGCGGAGAATGGGAGCAGGGGCGAGGAAGGTGGGGACAGAATGCGGCGGCGTGGCTGCGTATGTATAAGGAGCAGCGAAATGAAGGAGGCACCCAGGCCAGGGAGAGGGTACTCAGCTGAGAGCACCATAAGGCGGGGGAAGGCCGCGAGGCAAAGCGGGGTCCGGCGTGCGGGGGCGGGTGAGAGCGCGGTGTGCGACACAGGCGGCGCGTGGGGGGTCCGAGCCGCGATGAGATGACAGACAGAGTGGAGAAAAGATGCTAAAGCGGGGAGGAGGCCAGTCAACAGTGAGGTGTTAGGGCGAATAATCGTGCGGAGTAGGTGAGCCGTAACAGCGGAACGGAAGGCGGTGCGGGGTAATATGATAGCGCGTGGCGAGTAGTGGTGCGCTGGGTAACCAAAGGAGGAGAGGCTTGCGGGAAGATAAGACTGTTGAGTGCGGGCTGCGTCGGGCTTTTTGTTGGGCAATCAGTGCGAGGGTTTTTGGGTGGGTGTGTGCCCGCGTGAGGGGGTCAAAGCTAATGACGTGCGAAGAAGAAAGAAGGGTGAGAGCAAGCGCAGGCGAGCTGTCATGCAGCAGTAGCCATTGTTAAGCCTCATGCAAGCGAAGGCACTGTGGGCGAGAAAGACGAGACATGCGAAGGCGGACAAGGAATAGAGAGCGAGGCTAGGGGAGAAAGAAAAAAGAAAAAACTGGGAACGGGGAGGGGAGGGCAGGAGAAAATGATAAGCCGGGGCCAGCGAACAGTGAGGCGAGAGGGAGGAGGAAGTAAAAGAAGTGCGTGTGCAGGGCGCCATCCGGTAATCGATCGGTAAATATAAAGGAGGGAGCAAAAGGCGAGGGAGTGCGGACGCAGAGGGTAGCGTGGGAGCATAAGAAGGACGTGGTGGAGCAAAGGATTTTGGGATAACAACCTCCGGTTTGTAGCCATGGGTATGACGGACGGAGACTGAGGTGACAGCAGAAAATTAGTGATGCGAAGTGAAGGAGTGAGGAGGGCAAGAGAGCCGGTGGGAGCAGATAAGACGGAGAGGCCGTGCGCCAGGATGCAGACAAGTCACGGAGGCACTAAACTGTCTGGGTAGTGGGCGAAGAGGGCTGCATGGGTCCCATGCGCAGGGAATTAACCGGGCGCGCCGCGGAGCCCGTAGCCCCTGGCGAGGGGGATGGGGGTGTGAGAGTTGTGGCTGAGAGGAACGGTTACTGAGCCTGAGTGGGGGCAAAGACCGAGCGACAAACGCTCGAGTAGGCCGGGCAGGACGGGTAGGTCCGATACAAGGGCTCGTGTGAGGACAAGTCCGAAAGTGGGAGCGGAGGGACGAGAGCGAGAGTGGAGGAGAGGGTTACTGAGAGTCGATGAGGGAGGATGAGGGTATCGAGAGTGATTGGTAGAGGACTCGGTGTTATGTACGGATGTCGGCGAATAACGTATGGACGAATGTGGCGATCGAGGGATGAGGACGCCGAAAAGAGATCCGAGGGAGACACCCGGCAGTGGAGTTATTAGGAGCATATAAGCAAGTGGCCCCGGGCAGAAAGAGGTGAGGCCATAACAGGCAGGTATTGCGGGATGAAGTGTAGGAGGCTGATAGGACGTAGCCCGCGGGCGAGGAGGAAATCGAGCGCGCCAGAGAGAGGGAAAGAGGGGCCTACGAGAAAGAGGCGTGGGAGGCGGCGACGCTAGAGGCCTCCAAAATAGGGTTGAGCCCACTGCAAGAGCGCCGAGAAGAAAGGAAAGTGACAGGCAGGAATGAGACAAGGCGGCGGATGGCCACAACAACGAAAGCACGGGGGCAGGCGGGCATTTTTTTTAGTACGAGTGGGATGTGGCAGGGGATAAAGAAAATGGGCCATGACGAACAGTGAACAGAGTTCGGGGCCATTATACTCAGGGGGTGGTCTAAGCACGAGATGTCGGGAGGCATCGGACCAAGTGGGAGGCCCGAGCAAGGAGGAGTACATACAGTAAGAAAGCTATATGATGAGATCATCGAAGACAAGGGAGCAGCGCGGCATGAGATTAATACGGTGGTTGAGGTGGTGCTTTCTTTTGAGCTCCAGGAAGTAGCTGTGGTTGTGCGTGGCAGGAGCTAGTGGAGCCGGGGCGAGCAGATGTAGGAAGGGCGGGGGCACAAAGGGAAGGCGAAGCGAACCGCCCCAGAGAGACTTGAGCGAGCTAGCGAGAGGAAGAGAGCAATAGCCAACCGCGACCACAACCCAGCGGCGTGACCCGCGACTACCCCGTGACGGCGAGGCCGCGGATACGGATGCTCATGGAAGTAATATTATGAACTTTGAGACGGCGGTTGATATGTCGTGTGGAGGGGGGCGGGCCGGAGCGGTGCGTGCTATGAGAGTCGTTGGTGGGGCGGCCACTCGGGACCCTGATGTTGAAAAAATATGGTGGTAGCACTGTGTCTGTTGAGGTGAGGCGGTGAGTTAATGGAGGTTCTGAGTCTTAGGGCTTATGTGTGTTTCCTGTATGGAGATAGGCGATAGCGCGTGTCGGGTGTGAGCGTTCTACGGACAGAAAAAATAAGAGGGCTAGGCAGGGGTAGAAGTGAGCTGTTTAGGGACAGTGTGCGCGGGTCGGGCTTCCGAACCATAGGAATTGCATTGGGAGATGAGGTAAGCATAATTACTGGATGCGTGGGTGCGATGCGGGGAGCAGAGAGGGCGAGTTATGAAAAAGACGAGCGGAGGGGGAAGAAGGGGACAAGAGAAGGAAGGCCCGCGACCGCAACAGAGAGAGGAGGAGGGAGGCAAGCACAGAAGGGGCGGCGAGGGAAAGGAGGGCGCCCGGGGGCCAAGCGAGGGGAGGGGAGCGAAAGGACCAAGGAAGGGGGAGGGCCCGAGGGGGCCAGGGCAGTGCGGGGCAAGCGGAGCAGAGCAGAAAGAGGAGGGAGCGGCAAGAGAAGGAGCGGAGGGCGGGCCAGAGGGGAACCAGGCAGGACCAGACACGAGAGAGAGCGGCCAAAGAACAAGGCGGGGGGCGAAGAAGCCAAGGCAGGGGGGACCCGGCAGAGCCAGGCGGGGCCGAGGCAAAGAGCAGCCCGGGGGCGCGGGGGGGCACGCCGAGAAGGCGGGGCAGAGGAAGAGAGGGCAAAAGGGCGGAGGACGGCCCAAACAAAGCCGCCGACAGCGAGAGAGAAACGCGGGGGCAGCAAGAAGACGCAAGAAAAGCACGGCGAAGGGGGAGGCAGCGCCAGAGAGGGCGGCGAACCAAGAGGGCAGGAGCGAAGGGAGCGGGCCGGGCGAAGACGCCAGCCGAGAGGGAGCAGGAGGGAGCAAAGCGGGGCCGAGCGAACGGAACGCGAGGGAGCAAAGGACAAAGGCAGGGGGAGAAAGAGAGGGCGGGGCCCGGAGGAAAGGAAACAGGGGAGGCAGGGAACAGGCGAAAACGGACGAGGGACGGGAGCGGGGGGGACGGGCGGGCAGGGGACCAGAGGGGGCGAGGGGAGC
>QPKB01000956.1:0-16049 GCA_003546025.1 Camphora micrantha
ACTTTCTAATCTTATATTGCTTTTTACCACAACTATATCTAAACTCATACACAGTTATACTGCCCTTTTACCATAACTATATCTAAACCCATACACAGTTGCAGACAGGGGGTTTGAAGGAAACCCCAAAAACTGGATGATTTTAATCCTTCAAGGTCCAATCTAATAGAAAGGACCCAAAAAAATCTCAGTAGGTCATCATGCAAAAGTACCAAGTATTGGATAGTTGGGATCTTCCAGAAAAGATTGAAACTTTGGCCAACCTCCATGAAACCCAGCCGGATCAATGGTCTGGATAACAAAAAACTATGAGCTTCAATCAAATAATGAATGAATGAAATCGAAACCAAACCATGGAATGGGAATCTATGGTATAACACATTGCTGTCCTCCGTGCAATGTCCTGCAAATGGTGGCCTTTGTAGCAAAAAAAACCTTGTGTGTGTGATGGATTGCCCCTTTTACCACAACTAAAAGCAGATGAAAAAAAAAAATTAAATTAGCCATACAAACCAGGGGCTGTTGGTCGAAAGGGGAGGAGTTGCAGTCCAGAGGCGCAGGTGCTATTAGTCGAAGGGAGGATACGCAGTCCAGAGGCGCAGAGGCTGTTGGTCGAAAGGGGAGGAGGCGCAGTCTAGAGGCATAGAGGCTGTTAGTCTAGTTTTTGATGAGGAGAGAAAAAGGGTCGTGCGAAGTCCAGAGGCAAGCTCGAGCTAGGTTAGTAGAAAAAGGGACGGAGAGAGTGAGAGGCGAACATCAGAGCTTCCGTCGTTCGCTGCCCTTCACTAATTCAGGGGAGGCGAGAGAGAATGGCGAGCTTCCGTCACTAGTTCATGGGAGAGAGAGAGAGACCCCTTTCGATGAGGTTTCACTGACTTATGGGGAGAGAGAGAGAGAGAGAGAGCTTCTCGATGGGAGTTTTCATTGAGAAAGGGGAGAGAGAGAGAGGCAAGAGAGAGAATGGCTGGATTTAGGTCTTGGAAGAGGGAAATCCAAAAAAAGAGCGGGTCATCGAAATCCATTTAGTCACTTTAAGAGAAAGGAACCCACACGCTCCGTTGGGACATCTCAGCTTACCAATTTTATCAGCTGCGGCTCAGGGGAGCCATTCCCATATATATATATATATATATAATGTGCATCCTTACGTCACCATATGGTGATGGACAAACTTAATGGGGCCCATCTAGGTCCCCACTGATCATGGGACTTGGGAAGATGGAAATAAATTTCTTGGATGGGCCCATATATCAAGTTTGGGTTTAACCCTTGAAAGAAGCAAGTCTAAACCCCTACAAAACCTGTTCACGAAGCCTTAACAAAAGTCAAGTGAATTTAAAAACACAAATGAATTGACAAACTCATTACCAATTGAAACATGCAAGTTTAAACCCTAATACAAGTTAAGGTACCATATCAGTTTCTCTTTTAGACCCCAATTAAGCCAAATTAATAACCTATACTAGATTCAAGCAATTACACAAAAGAAAAGGAGGAACATAACTTTTTACGTGGAAAACCCTACTCGTGAAAAGCCATGGGTCTTTCAGTCGAGATCACAGACAACCAAGCACTACTATATGAAACGAAAGCCATAAGTACTCATGAAACCTTACCCAGTTGCAACTCAACAAAAGGACTGAGATGATCTTGCAGGCAACTTGTCGTACACCTTTACCGTGCTTGGACAAACCAGCTTGAATGACTCTTCAAGGTGAATCTACTGCAAGAGAGTAGATTGAGAAGAGAGAGATGGGATAACATCAGAATGAATTTCGCGTCAGGGTTACCAAATACAAGGGGAGGTAACGATGCGATATGGGTAATCGTGGACATATTGACTAAATTAGCTCATTTCGTGACATTCAAGACCATTCAGCTGATGGATAAGATGACGAAATTAGTACATGGATGATATAGTGAAACTGCATGGGATAGCTAAGTCCATAGTGTCTGATTGAGACACTAGGGTTTTTCTCTCGGTTTTGGACTACCTTCTAGTCATCCATCGATACATAGTTGAAGTTCAGCACAACATATCATGCACCCTCAAACGGACGGGTAGTCAAAGCATACTATTCAGACTTTAGAGGATATACTCAGAGCATATATGTTGGACTTCAAGAAAGATTGGGATGAGAGTTTGCCTTTGTGTGAGTTCACATACAATAACAACTATTATTCCAGCATTGGTATGGTGCCATTCGAGGCATTGTGTGGACGCAGATGTAGGACTCTGGTATGTTGGGAGGAGATAGTAGTTCGGAGTTTTTATGGACCATCTAAATTGCTGATTCTAGTGAGAATGTTAGAATTCTACAGATGCGAATGAATGAGTCACGTGATCGCCATAAGAGCTATGCGGATAAGAGACAAAGGCCATTGGAATTTCAAGTAGGAGATAAGGTATTTCTTAAAGAGTCTCCAATGTGTGGTGTTGTTATATTCTATCAGAATGGAAAGCTCTCCAAGAGATATGTGGGACCATTTGAGATTCACAACAGGATTGGAGATGTAGCTTATCATCTCGTGTTGCCGCCAGAGTTAGCCTGTGTGCAAGATATATTCCATATGTCGATGCTACGAAAAGTACGTACCAGATCCTGATCACGTGTTGCCACACGAGCCACTATAGCTGAGCTACAGGCCGATGCGTCCCATGTGGAAAAGCCAGTTCAGATTATAGACACCATGGAAATAGTTCTACATATGAAGACAATTCAGTGGGTCAAAGTCTAGTGAGAGCATCATCATCCAGAAGAAGCTACATGGAAGCTCAAAGACCAGATCAAGAAGGTTTATCCTCATCTTCTTCCTGGAGTGGTACGTTTGGACATTATGGAGGACCAAATGTTCTTTTTAGATGGAAGAGATGTAAGGTCCCCGACCTTATTAAGGGGGTTAGTCCTTTAATTTCGCTTTTTAAAATAATTAATTTTCATGTTAGTCAATTAGGTGGGTATTATGCTTGAGGATTTTCTTTTCTCATTAGTAGAGTGTTTGTGAAATTTCATGTGATTCTGAGTGCGTTTAGCTCTTGCAAGGGTTAATTTGCAATTTAAGATAAATTTGGGCATTTTTCGAAAAATTATGTTTGCCTCGATTTTGGGCTCGTTGGAAAGGATTCACCATGCTCGTTATTTTTCTCTCTCAGCTCATCATGATCCAACTACCCAAAAGCCCCCAAATAATCCAATTTCCTTGACTTCACTCAAATAGGGGTAAATTAGTCTTTCCCTCTCATCCATTCTCTAATAATTATTATCTAGCCCTAACACTTTTCTCTTTCATCCCTAAACAAGAAGAAAACTACAAAAGCCCTTCTATCCTTTTCTCTTCATCTTCTAGCTTGGATCTAGCCAAAGGAAGGCCAATTTCAAGGATCCAAACCGGTCATCTTTTCCTTATTGTCATCCTCTCCTTTTAGACACCACTTCGGTAAGATCTCTCCAACCCTAGCTTTTGGAATTTTGTTCCTTTGTTCATTTGGGAGTGTTAAATGTGTTTCCCTTTATTCTTCTCTTCTCCTTATGTTCTAGGCATAGATTGGGAGCCTTTCAGAGTAGGTTTTGGGGTGATTGTGTGGAAGATCTTTTTCACAATCTTGAGTTCAATTTCTTATATCTTGATCAAAGGCAAGTAATATAGGAATGTGTAATGAATATATGCTTGTTTGTTTATTGAGTGTTAACATAATGTATGCTAGAAACATCCAAATCCATGCTTGTTGTTGATTTTTCTTTTGGATTAACATGTTATATTAGGGTTTGGTATGGATTGGCCCTAAAATTGCACAATTGGTTAGATTAAATATGTTTGAAGGATGGAAGATTTTTGGGAGAGCGTGGAAGCTTTGTTTTTATAGGAAAAACCATTAGAATGGCCTGGGAAGGAAGGAAACAGAAACCCATTTCGGGTGTTTCTGTCCGAGGTCTGATCCATTGGACCTAACATCCCATAGATCAGATGACCCCTGCCCAATAGATTGGATGGGGTTCTATTTTGGAACATGACAACTTTTGAACAACCATAACTTTTATTCGTCCATTGGATTTTAAAGTTCTATATACCGTTGGAAAGCTCTCAGAATGTAGAATCTAATGGCCCATATTTCATAATGATTAGAGGTGGGAAAAGAAAATAGGTATTTGGATCAATGAATCAGACTCCTGTCTTTTTGGAAAAAGAAACGTTTAACCTAGGTTTGGGCCTTAGATGTTAGATCCTTTGAACCTACTCTCACATGACCATTGATGTGGAAGGAAAACGAAGCATGTGGCTTAGTCTGCTTCGTTGGTTGTCTAGGTTTTTCCGTGTATTAAGCATGGTTTACCTGAATGCACGTGAAACTGTGTTAATCGATGCTCACTAATTCTGTACACCAAGGATTCCCTCCAATAGAGCATTGTTGAGTCAAATTTTATACGTACTCCGTTAGATCATGAACTGTACATGGTTGACAACCCTTGCCTAGGATTGGATTGTAACTTCCTCCTTGACTTGTAAATTGTAGCCGTTGTTATCGTTTCCTTGTACACACACTCTTTTGGCATAAAATACTTGTTTAAATATGAAACATAATTCTTGTAGACTTAGGATTTATACCAGACTTTGAGTGTATCCCTAGGACCCCCTTTATTTTGTACTTGATAAACATGTGTGGCTAGCGTGCCAGAGGACTACTCTGTGAAACTCATGAACTTGTCTCGCGATTTGGCTCGATTGAGAGTATAGCCATCATTATGCTATTTTGTAGCTTAAAACTAGCCATATATGCTTGTCTTGATTCTCGTGTCAAGCACCACATCACTACCCATTATCTGACCACAAAACCACCCACCGTGAGGAGGATTACATTTCATGACCAGCTGCAGTTTGGAAGGTTTTAGGTGGGCCGGTTACTCAGACACCGGGATCGGCAGTTGGCTTGGACGACGTCCATGATGTAGAATAGCTGGGAGCGGACTTGGACCGTGCTGCCATTCCTAGGACTGGGAGATTGGATGTCCTAGAGCCAAACTTTGGTATCAGTGATCTGGATAGAACTGCTACTGGTAGCCCAGGAGGTGGCTTGGACATTCTCAGAGTCTCCCTTGCTTGTGCATTACATTTTCAATGTGTTGATGGTTGCTCTTGCTAGATGATGATAGGATTTCTTGTTATTGGTTATTGTAGTTATTCATGCTATATGCCTAGCTTCATTACCTCGTATTCATATGCTCTTTACTTGTCTTTACTCTTATACTTGATACATGTTATATATTTGCTTATGCATTACTTATTTCTCGCTCAACACGTCGTTGACTCCCTTTCCTTGGTGTGCAAATAACACCATAGAGTACTACGTAGAGCCAGTGGGTGAGGAGATCCTCGGCAGAGGAGCGAGGGTGGTGAGCCGATGACGTAGAGTAGCGTCATGTGTCCCGGCGCGTGAGAGCCACATGGGGATTCCACTAGAGATTTCTTTTATTGTTATTTATCATTAGAAACCCCCCCCCCCCCCCCACCCACCCACCCCTTCTTATTTATTGACTCTTGTATTTAATAAAATGATCTAGGGATATGGGATTTATTATTGGTTTAAAGCTTAATTTTCCTTCGTTGAGCTTTAATATTAATTAGAATAAATGTCGCTATTGCTTTGATTATTATTTTACAGGAAATGTGATCTGATTTATGACACGTTCCGCAAGTTATGAACTAAATGGGGTCTTAGTCACATCATCCTCACAACAGACTTACGATCCCTGGGCTAAAAAAATTAATTAGCCCTAAAAATTCACTCCCCGAATCGAGTTTACTCTCCAATCGGGTTCGAAAGACGTGATAACATTTGACATCATCTTCATTCGCAGGTATTGGAACGATTGACAAAGTCATGAATAGCTCATTTTGAAACTTCTAAAATATTTTTTCTCGTGTAGATATCCTACATTTGCTTTTCCATCGAAGAATATGTCTTCAGCTTAGGTCTCCCATTGCTTGACTCATAATTTTCGTTTTGTTTTCAAGATATCTTAACCGTTCAATGCCTTGCTAAAAAACGCAATATATAAAATCAAGAAATGTGCTTTTGTTTTCCACGTAGTGCTTCATGAAGGCATTCATTCTTTCACTTCTTTGAGTAGTTGACATACCTCCGAAAAAAGTGTTTTAAAAATGTTGGTACCCACACATCGCAAATCTTGAATATTTATGCCAATAATTCATTGTCCACAACCTTAAATTCTGTTATGATCTCTTTCCATTCACACTCAAAATCAGTAGAAGAGTCAGAATTATGCACGCATTTTTTTATCCTTATATCAAACCTTCATTTTGAATAGAAATCGCACCTAAATTTATTGCTAGTTTGTCCAAAATGTGGCATAGGCAATACCGATTACTAGTGTTCGGCATAACTTTTTGTATGGCCTTTGTCATGGCCAAATTCTGATCTGTTATAATCCCTCTCGGTGGACAACCTAACATGGCTTCAAGCCATTTATTAAACAGCCACTCAAATTACTCAATCTTTTCATTTGAGAGGAATGCACATCCAAATAGTGTTGTTTGACCATGGTGGTGGCAACCTACGGACGCAGCAAAAATTAATCCATAACAATTCATCTTATATATTGTATTGAATGTTACAACATCACCGAAAATATTGTATGCCATACGGGATGTAAGGTCTGTCAAACCCCAACTCAAGATTAACCCGATAGTGTTTTCTTAGTGTGTGTTTAGTCCTAAGTGGGTTTAGTTACCGTGGGTTAGAATTTGATTAGTCTTAGTTCTGAACATAGCTTTGGGGAATTTTGAGAACGTTTAATATTAGTTAGACACACTCGGGAAGGCCTAGGTGTATGTGCAAGCATGGGAAGATCGTGTTGAGTTTTGTGTTAATCATGAATTTTATTTCATTTGAATGGTTTTATGATTATTTACAACTTTTGTGTTTAGCCCGTCTGCGTTTGAAGCCCAGAAACTCAAGTTTTTGGCCAAAGAGTAAAATTGTCTTTTCACACCTAAATCTGGACACACTTTTCGACATCTCAAAACCGTGTCAAAAATATACTTTTCGAAAACTAGATATTTCAAGGATCGTTTTATCCTTCTTCGTCAACTTCATTTGAGGCCCGCAAGATAATGTTTTCACACATGCAAGAATTAGCACTAATGTGGTCCCACTTGCAAAGTACTTGAGCTACTTTCACCTTCTCTCCCTCTCCATTACCAAATCTCTGCAATTTTCATGACCTAGGGCTAAAAACCCTTTTTCCTCTTCACTTTCTCCTCTTGAATGCATGAGCTATGTTGACACCAAAGATGTTACTATGTCCCTTCAACACCAAAAGCTACATGGAGCCACATCCTGCCATAAATAGGAAGGCGCCACTTCAAGCACCAAATCTTGTCAGAATCAAACAAAAACTACAAGATCCTTCAAAGCAGCCAAAAGAAGGGTACACATGAAGTTTCGGGCCATTTCGACATCATTTGGCCTAACTTCACTCCTCCAACAGCCAGGCAGGAGCTCCCGGCAGCGACAGTGTCGAAGACTTCAAAAACTTCGATCAGAGCCTACGGATGGTCCGATCAGAGCCTACGGATGGCCTCCAGAATACCTGCCCCCAAATTTCAAGTCAAACGGATGACGTTTGACCCTTCATCAACTCTCGGGAAGCAAAAACAGGCCTACCGGCAGCGGAGCACCCCGGAATCATGGCATCCAAATTGGAGCTAATGAATCATCTCAAAATGACTCCAATAGGTCCCCTGTCAAGTTTTAGGTCAAACGGACATCGTTTGGCCTAGTTTCAAAGCTCGGCATTTTCTTCGAGGTGAAATCAAGGCGAGCGTTTGCGGGACCCCAAAAGGCTTCAAAACTCAAACCAAAGCCCATGGTTGGTCTTCCTTACCACTCAGGAGGCTCCCTGTCAAAATTTCAGGTCAATCGGACATCGGTTGACCAAAAGTCAAAGCTCGACATTTCTCTCATGGCGAAATTAAGGCAAGCATTTGCGGGACCCCGAACGGCTTCAAAACTCAAACCAAAGCCTATGGTTGGTCCTATCTACTGCTCAAGAAGCTCCACGTCAAATTTCAGGTCATTCCGACATCGTTTGGCCTAGTTTCAATGCCTTGACAAAAAATCGGCAAAACCGCACAACAAAGTCTTCGGCTTTCCAGAAAAATAGGAAACTTTGTGCTCCGATTTGCGTGGCTTCTCGTCGGGTTTTCTTCAAGAGAATCAGGCCAATAAATGAGGGGAAATGTCAGAAAAAATCAGAAGAAAAAAGAATGAAAAAAGATCGAAAAACGGCGAAGAACCGGCGACCGAAAGGCGGCCAAAAAATGGGCCCAAGGCCCATGGTCGCCGGCGACCTTGGCCCATGGTCGCCGGCGACCATGCCCCAGGGTCGCCGGCGACCATGGAATTTCCGGCGACCCAAAAGTCGCCGGAAACCCCTTTTTTCGGGTACTTTTCGCGTTTCGAGTTGATTGGCCCCTGTGATTTTTCCAAAATCTGATTTTTCGTGCATGAAATCCGTCGATCTTCGTCAACATCACGGATTCGCCGCCGAAATCATTGGATGATCATTAGATGCCTCGAAATCGCCAACCGGCCGACAAAGAAAGCACACACTTTCTGCCCGCCCGATCGTGAAATCGACAGGACAGATGTTGCCGGCACGTTGACATTAATCAATGTCTGAAATTGCATCGCCATCCGACATCAAACAGCATGTGGATCCACCGGCGATCATCGCAAGAAGAATTCCAAAAGACGCGGCGCGGCCCGCGACTCTTCAAGCGACTTGGCGACCAATTAATGAGGTTAAATGACCCGTTTTATGACAAGTTAATGCGGTCATTAACTCATTATTTTGGACGGCCCAATCAAAAGCAAGCAAATGGGAGTTACAAGTCAGAGGATTTATGGCATTAAAGCCATGAAACTCCTCCCATGATGGGGATTGAAGGCAATTAAAGGCTCATTATTCTCCATCGGCCAATCAAATTCAAGGAAAAAGGAGTTACAAAACAAGTAATTTAAAAACTTGTAACTCCTCCCATTATGAGCATTAATGCATTCAATGCTCATAAACCCTCCTAAATGGCTACCAAAGGCCTATAAATAGGAGGGCATTCCAAAGGGAAAGGAGCCCGGATCTAGCTCTCGCTCTCCCCCCGAAGAAGACAAAAAATCCAGAAGCCCTGCAACTCTGCTGCAAAGACCACCAAAAGGTGATTGAAGCACCCTTGGGGGGCCACCCCCCCAAGGACCCCCCTTCTTCTACCAACATGGCTAAAACGTGGCTTTTCAGCCCGTTTACTTAGCTTTTTATCGGATATAAGACCTTCTCTTGGTCTTTGTCCTTTAAAAATCTGAGGTTAAAAAGCCAAGCCAAGAATCCAAGCATCGTGTTCTCATCTGCATGGACGATGGAGGAGCCCATACATGACTCGCGACCGTCGATCTGAACGTGTCCCCACAATCGAATGAGAAGTCAGATTCCTTTTCTTGATTTCTGTTGTACTTTATTTTTCTTTTAGAGACAAAAATCACAATTCTTGTCTTTCATAATGGATAAGACTTGTAAATCGCCTTTTACGGCAAAATCGCCTTTCACGGCAACAAATGAAATCGCCTTTCACGGCATCAAAAAAAAAACCCTTTTGTCTCTTTTCTTAAAATATGCGTGCAATAGAAACTAGAAAAAGTTTCATTTCCCCTTTCTACTTGTGAAGGTGGATCTTCGGATCACCGTTTCTAAATTCCAAGTAGAAAAGTGAAATTGGCATACCCGTACAAAAAAAAAAAAAAGATGTTGATCCCCTTTATCTTTTTCTTCTCCTCCCCTCCGCCGTACCCCGAAAGACCCGGGGCGGAGGCAGCGGGAGAGAGGGAAGAATCGGGTCCATCAAGCTGGCATACCCGGTGGGACACGTTCATTTGAGAACATGAACTTAGATTCTTTGGCACCTTTCTAGTTGGCGGCCAATGTTGAATCTCGCAAAAAAAAAAAAAAACATGAGATGGGATTTTTTTTGTTTTGGAAATTTCTTTCTTTAAGTCTATTTCCAATCTTTCTCCTTCTCGAAAAAAAAAAATCTTCTCTTGCTCTTTGAATTCAGATCTGAGAAATCTCGATCTCCTCCCTTTTGGACTCAGTGCCCGCAGAAATGTTTGAGCACGTTTTCAGATTGGGAAAGGGACCGTTTGCTCTCTTTGATGGGTTCGAAAAAAAATCTGATTTCAAACTTGTCAGATTTTCAAAAAAAAAAAATCTTCTCTCTTTTGGATCCAAATTTGAGAAATTTTGGTTTTCTTTTCCTTTCTGACTTAGGGCTCGCAGAAATTGTTTGAGCCCCTGTTCAGACGGGGAACGGACCATTCGCTCTCGCTGGTGAGTTCCAAAAAAAAAAAAAAAAAAAATCTGATTTCAAACTTGTCAGGTTTTCAAAAAAAAATTTCCTCTTTCTTTTGGATCCAAATTTGAGAAATTTTGGTTTTCTTTTCCTTTCTGACTTAGGGCTCGCAGAAATTGTTTGAGCCCCTGTTCAGACTGGGAACGGACCATTCGCTCTCTCTGATGAGTCCATAAAAAAAAAAACGGGGATGCATTTGAGAACACGAAAGTTTTACCGATTGCGTTCTTTGATCGAAGTTGACCTAAGAAAAGCCTTGTCCAGAGTTTGGAGACAGCTAGGCTGTTCTAGGTAAGGGTCCTCCAAACGGGTTCATTAAGTAATCCTACCCTTACCTGGGGGCTGATCTATCAACATTGGTTTCATAAGAACGAATCGTGAGAACTCGATGTATTCTCAAACCCTAAAAAAAAAAAAATTTCGTCGATTTTTGGTTCAAATTTGAGAAATCTTGATCTCTTCCTTTTCAGACTCTGTGCTCGCAGAAATGTTGAGCACGTGTTTGAACTGGAACATCATTTGCTCTCTTTGATGAATCCGATACTGACTTTCAAAAAAAATTTCGTCGATTTTTGGTTCAAATTTGAGAAATCTTGATCTCTTCCTTTCCAGACTCTGTGCTCGCAGAAATGTTGAGCACGTGTTTGGATTGGAACATCATTTGCTCTCCTTGATGAATCCGATACTGACTTTCAAAAAAATCTTCGAAAAAAAAAAAAAAAAACTTCTGTCACGTTTGGGTTCAAAGTCGAGAAATCTTGACCTCTTCCACCTCGGATTACTGTGCTCGCAGAAATGTTGAGCACGTGTTTGGGTTGGAACGTCATTTGCTCTCTTTGATGAATCTGATCCTGACTTTTCAAAAAAAAAAAAAAAAAAAACTTCCGTCATTGTTGGGTCCAGATTCGAGAAATTCTGGTTATTTCCCTTTCGGACTCTGTGCTCGCAGAAATGTTGAGCACGTTTTCGGATCGGAGTGCCATTTGCTCTCTTTTATGAACCCAACCTTGACCTTTCAAAAAATCCCATCTCGTGTCCATTTCAAGGATGCGATTTACAACATCTGTGCCTAGCGGTGCTAGTACGCCCTCTTGGGTCTACTGTATTCGCGACCGACACATTTGTACTCCCAACCTTATATCATTTTACCTCGAGTGAGCCTCGCTCCTCGGTAATCTGAATTAAGGTTCACAATTGCTTCTAGCAGTCACTGGAACGCTCACTCTGAGCCTTTCATACTCGCGTTTAGAACAATTGTATACTCTATGGCTTTTTGCCTTCTTCATCTTGCTTGGGCCGGGCCTTGTCCCCTCGAGCAAATTGAAAAGAAAAAACCATAGTTTATTTCCATTTATGATCACCACATTCTTGTGATTACTAATGGATCCGGTCTTGTTTCAGAAAGGTTTTTCAAAACTAACATGGCAGCTTCGCTGACAATCACCTTCGACGAGAACAAGTACCAGCTGATGCTTCAAGAGAAGCAAAACAAATGCGCTCCTAAGCGCCTCGCCAGCGGCCGAAGTGTCACTTCCTTCGGTAACACACAGGACACCGGGTCGACCTCCTCTCCCCGGTCCATCGTCTTCGGGTCGCTGGGACCTTTCCCACTTCCCGCAGAAGAAACAACCCCTGCCAAGAAGCAGAAAACCGCCCCTGGGCGCGTCACTACCGTGACACCAAGGGCAACCGCCAAGAAGACTGAAGCCCGCGACAACCTCGCGAAACCTCAGCTTGCAAGAAACCAGGTCTACCTCAAGACTTGGTCTCCAAGACCTTCTCCAAAACAAAGAAGGTCCCAAAGATCTGCAAGGCCAGCATACCTGGCCCCGCTCAAGGAGAACCGGTTCTACCCTCTCTCGTACACGAAAGAGGAGAAACCAGCCCTCCACCAAACAAAATCCACCCAGCACGAGCCGGCTTATTCCTATAAGCCCAAGATCAAGTCGTGCATCATCAGGCCACAGCGAGAATCTGTCAAGGCCTGTATTCCTGCAACTCGGCCCTTCATCTCAACAGGGGCCGAGCTCGCCAAATTTAAAGCTTCGCTGCGACAGGCTAAGGACCGCATCCAGATCCTGTCCTTGCCAAATTACAAAGAAGACAAGCTCGGCTGCTGCGCCCGAGGGACCACCTCCTTCGTGGCTAGAGCACAGCCCGAGCTAACTGAAGCTCAAATCGCTCGTCGTATGCGTCGCCGCGCGGCGTATCGGCAAAAGAGACTAGAGAAGCAAAGAGCCCAGCACTCCACGCTCCAGGTCTCTAAAAAATGGGTTGAAAAAGAAGCACCCAACCAAGTTGCTACTGTCCATATGGTTGGCAAAACCAAAAGGCGCCAGAAGTCAGCAACAAAAATCCATGTCAAGCGACCGATGACTTGCAGCGTTTCCCTGGCGCGAAGACATAGAGAAGATTCTCCCACTCCTTCAAGTCAAGGACACCAGAGCAATCACTCTTCGAGCTCTTCATCCAAAAGAATGAGCTCCAGCTCAGTCACCAAGACGATATCCTCATTCGACTCTCGAAAGATGAACGTCTTAGTCACAAATGCTGAGCAACCTCCGCCGCAAGATGACGTAGCCGCACGCATCCAGCAGCTGGAGCAGGGACAGCAGAGGATAGAAGCTCTCATGGAGAACTTACTTCTTACCCTCCAACGTCCACCGAATAATGAAGCTCCTCCAAGTCACCACGAAGAGGAGGTAAATGAGTCACGCGCCCTTACCAAAAAGGACGTTGACGATATCCTCGCCAAAGCAAAGGAAGAGGATTCACTAAAGGAACACGGAATCAAGCCACCATATCCCTTATGGATGGACTCGGTACCGTTTCCTACCAAATTCAAACAGCCCACTCTCCAAACATATACGGGGAAGGGCTCGGCCAGACAACATGTCATCCATTTCAAAATCCTGACGGGAGCCATCGCGGATCAAGACGCCCTCAAGATCCGTCTCTTCGCAAGTACCCTAAAAGGTACGGCCTTTGATTGGTACTCCACTCTTCAGGAGGACTCTATCCAAAACTGGGCCATGATGGAGACACGCTTCCTAACTCACTTCAAAGGTGAGGATCATCCTGTGACTATGGCTCAACTCTGCAGCCTAAAACAGGGAGAGAATGAGTCGACATACGACTACATTCACAAGTGGAAGGCAATGGCGTACAAATGCTCAGACGTACTGCCACAAGCGTCGCTGGTCGACATCTGCCGTAACAACATGAGAGCAAAGATACGCTCCATGATTATCGGCAACAAATCAAAGAATCTGGGAGAACTCCTAGAAGCATCAATGGAGGCTGAGACGGTGATCAAAGACCTCAGCAGTCAGAAATCATCAAAGAAAGAGCCGACCGCCATTGCAACCTCGAAGCAAAAGAAAAAGGAGGTTCTCAATGTGCAAACCAAGTCAGCTCCGCAGCCACCAAAGAAAGCTGAAAACAAAGGTGCAGGTAAGAGACCTGAACTCTCTGATGCCTTCAAAGAACGAGTAGAAAAGAAATACCCGTTCGATGAAGATGTCGAAGAAATCTTCGAGGCTCTCTTGGCAAACGGGAAGCTCACCCTGCCTGAACCCAAAAGACCAGGAGATGTTGGCAAAACCAACGATCCCCGGTACTGTCCATACCACCAGATGATCTCGCATCCTCTCAACCAATGCTTCGTTGTGAGAGAGAAGATCAACGAGATGTGGAAAAACGGAGTCATCACCTTTGACAAAAACTATGGGTCTGCCTCCGTCAACATGGTGTCATATGGACAAACACAAAAGTCACCAAAGAAGAAGGTCACTACTTCCTTCAAGGTGATAAAAATGGCTCAAACATCCCAAGAGCTAGTCCCGTGCCCAACACCAGATGGACAGCCCATATGGGTACATCCCGATCTCCTGGAAGATGAAAACTGGGAGATCGTCAAAACAAAGCCGACCGCTCAACAGCGAAGGCAAGCCAGGAGACAACTCCGTAAGCTTAAACAGCAGGAGAAAGCTCAGCCAAAACAAGAAGTTCCTGAAAAGACAGAAACTTCCCCTACCCCCTCACTGGGGGCAGCAGAAAAGTCTCCTTCCGAGACTTCGAGGCCGGCAAGGAAATTCACCCTCCGTGATTTCATGCCATCACTACTAAAGACTGAAGACATGCAGGGGGCATCATACTCTTGCAATTCAGTAGTTGGATTCCCCATGGATGGGTACGAGTCCAGTGACACCGCCAGTGACACCGGTGAATGGGAGGAATCCCTCGAAACAGGAGAATACCTCTCCGACGAGGAATGGATCCCTGAATCCCATCTCATGCCGGTGATTTGGTATAACCCTTTACAACCACAGGGATCTTGGTCTGATGATGAAGGAGACCAAGAGGTTGTTCAGGAAAATGCTGTTGACACAGCACCTGCCAATGCTCCGGTAGAACCCGATCACGAGGAACTACAAGGAGTAGATGAAGAAGAAGATCTGGCTCCTATGCCTGATCTCGAAGAATATGCAAGGATCTTGCAGCGTCTTGCCATAGGGCAAGGACAAGATCACATCAATCAGCTTCATCGCAATCCAGAACCGGTGATCCCGGAAAATCTACAGGAGTCCCCTCCAGTAACTCCTGAAAATGAAGAAAGCTGCTGGGTGGATGATCCCCTTACATCAGAGGATGAATCTGACTCCCAACAATCCGTTCCGGAGACGTTTCCTATTGCTTGCAATGCGATAGTTCGAGACGACAGCGCCTCTGGAGCTTCATCTGCCGAGGCAACAAACTCCCATACTACATCAGGTAGTATATCCTCTGATATTACTACCTCGGAGATGGCATCTTCTCAACCTTCGTCTTCTGAGACTGTCACATCAGAGTACAGACCTCTTCTGGCTGACCACCTTGAAGACGTCTCTACCGATGAAGTCTACCCAGTCAACTGGTCCCAGATGCCCAACCTCATGGGTAATGTCTGGACCGATGAAATTGTAAACAAAGAAGACAAATTGCTGGACGCTGTTCAGGACTTGTTCCCGGAAAATGCCCCATGCAATGCAATCACTGAGGATAGTAAGGTTGACACGGAAGCATCTTCAGCAAATGAAAAGGATCAGCCCCTCAATCCAGAGGGTGGACTTCCGAATGAAGAACCGTCTCCAGAAGCTCTCGAAGTTGGTAAAGGTACCCGCTCTGGCCGGGATTACCACAAAAACTACAATCTAACTTCTTCTTCTTATGTAAATCCTTCGGGACAGAATGTAAACGCCCCAAGTGGCAACATTAATGAAAATGCAGGCCCTAAGGAGGCTTTCAAGTATGACTTGATTGAGCACTTTAGACACATACCTGCACGCCTGCACATCCTAGACTTATTACGAATGTCTCCCCAAACTCGTGATAGTCTCATTTCAGAACTGCAAAGACTGAATGTGGATGTCGACAAGCATGCCCCACAAGTCCTACAAATTGAAAATGGACTATAGGGTTAAAAAATCAAATACCTCCTCAAAAGGAGAAAAGAAGAAGACTGAGGATCTTGCAATGATTGCCTCTCAGTTCAAAAAAGCAGCAAGTGCAACTATCGCCTTTCACCTAAGGAAGACCTTCCCCTAACTAGCGGGCGAGACAAAAGCACAACGGCCCTTATACTTTACAGG
>QPKB01000957.1:0-16024 GCA_003546025.1 Camphora micrantha
AGTACGACCCCCGAAACCCCCGTTAGAGAAAAACGCGACCCCGGATTTTTCTAGAGGGAGTATTCGGACACAGAGTCGCATGAAACACAGAGTAGAGTCAACAATTCCGTAGAGCCTAATAGATTGTGCTCTCGTACAGAAGTTCCGTACGACGCGCACGAAGTTCGGGCCGGAGCCGTTTCGGAAGCAAGACTCCCTGAACTGTTTACCAAACCCAAGATTCGCCCGAAACCCGTTTTCAACCGAAAAAGAGTTCGAAATAACCTCAAACACGCATCTCAACCGAGAATCCCTTCAAATGGATTTCGAGACGTAAGCATAAAGTACGACACTCGAAACCCCCGTCAGACAACAACGCGATCCCGGATTTTCTAGAGGGAGCATTCGGACCGAGAGCCGCATGAAACACAGTGTAGAGTCAACCATTTCGTAGAGCCAAATAGATTGTGCTCTCGTACAAAAGTTTCGTACGACGCGCACGAAGTTCAGGCTGTAGCCGTTTCGGACGCGGGTGTTGGAAATAGGTGGGCCCCGTGGATGCGATTACGAAGCTTTTGACCCACTTGACCGCAGGGATCAAACGCCCATAAGGCCGTTAACCATATCCAGGATGCAATCCCTCATGCTCATATACCATGTACAGCAATAATACGAGCAACACCATGCAAAATAATCCACAAAAGATTAGAGAAGCAGATTATACCTTTGCTGCCCGGTTGTGCTCTAATGGAGAAGGAAACTACTTTAGATCTCCAAGACCTCTTAGTCTTCCACGCTATGACCCGTACCGGATCTCTTCTCTAAAGGAGATGGGTGGGATCTCCTAAGGAAAGCAACTAGAAGCTCTGAAGGAAACTTGAAGAGAACCAGAAGAGAGGAAGAGAGGTATGTGCAACTCTTGCACGAAGGGGGCTGGGCGTGAATTCCAAGGTTGTGTATGTCCCATCCCCTTTGTTACTCCTTTTGTAGCATCAAGCAACCTCCTTCTCTTGTACTAATTGAAATAGAAGTCTTACTTCCACACAAGTTAGTAACATTACTATTACCACTATTAGAAGTCCCACTTCAAATAGAAATAGTAACTTCCTAATTCCCTCATCTTAGAGTTCTAGTAGGATTAGTATCTTTCCAACAACTTGGGCCAGCGTGGGGACCACTAGGGATTCCATAGAAAGCTGGCTCCAACTGGGACACCGTGACCCCACATCTCATGTGCAATCCGGGCCCACAGTTAATTGCAAATAACAGCACTGTATAAATGCAATTGCACTCCAGTCTTAGGAATAAATTACAATGAAGACCCTAGTCTTCCCGATTGCCACAAGTAAGCCCCTCTATCAATATCCATGGATTAACTGGACTAAAACTGTCCCACCAATTTAAAGCCACATCTTATTAACCTTGCGCCCCAATTAATCACAGTGATCATCAGTACACGCCAATTAACTGTTAATCGAGATGGGTGCGCACTTACTAATGATAAATCCATTAATTGGCACAAGGGGATAATGTAGATAGATTCCATCTTGACCATTGGATGTTCCCACAGTCCTACTGCCACGTACCCAAGACACCGAGGTGTTGACCTACAGTTGGCCTCACTCATTGGTGACTCAAAGCGAATGAATAGATACAAACATGAGTTCATCAGTGTCTCCGGATTGAGAGCCTATTGCTAGGGAATTACGAGAGCAAACCTCAAACTCGAGACAGTACTCCATAAGGTGCTTCTCATGGTCCTTCAATGCATCCAATGTACCGGCACCGCGATCCAGAATCTTACATTCCGATGATCGAGACAAACCACACTATCTTTTAGTGAACGAAGCGCTGCAACCTTATCGGATGAGATGCCCAGTCTCATCACCGGTTGTGAAGATGTTTAAGTATAGGATTTGTGACAAATGTCTCCCGTGCGAGGATCTCATCCATACACATATATCACATCTAATGTACTAATGGGACCCGGTTCATCTCGTGAACCATTTATGTCATATGTATTGGTCATGTGTATTAAGTAGTAAAACACCATTCATCTCATGAAAGGAAAACATGATATTATTGACAAATAAAGAAATTAATCAATTTGTTACGTCATCTGATGGATTGAGTCCATACAATCCAACAGCAGGACTCTCAGAAGTGTTTACCGAACCCAAGATTCGCCCGAAACCAGTTGTCAACCGAAAAGAAGCTCCAAATAACCTAAAACGCGCATCTCAACCTAGAATCCCTTCAAATGGATTTCGAGGCGTACGACCAGAGTACGACCCCCGAAACCCCCGTTAGAGAAAAACGCGACCCCGGATTTTTCTAGAGGGAGTATTCGGACACAGAGTCGCATGAAACACAGAGTAGAGTCAACAATTCCGTAGAGCCTAATAGATTGTGCTCTCGTACAGAAGTTCCGTACGACGCGCACGAAGTTCGGGCCGGAGCCGTTTCGGAAGCAAGACTCCCTGAACTGTTTACCAAACCCAAGATTCGCCCGAAACCCGTTTTCAACCGAAAAAGAGTTCGAAATAACCTCAAACACGCATCTCAACCGAGAATCCCTTCAAATGGATTTCGAGACGTAAGCATAAAGTACGACACTCGAAACCCCCGTCAGACAACAACGCGATCCCGGATTTTTCTAGAGGGAGCATTCGGACCGAGAGCCGCATGAAACACAGTGTAGAGTCAACCATTTCGTAGAGCCAAATAGATTGTGCTCTCGTACAAAAGTTTCGTACGACGCGCACGAAGTTCAGGCTGTAGCCGTTTCGGACGCGGGTGTTGGAAATAGGTGGGCCCCGTGGATGCGATTACGAAGCTTTTGACCCACTTGACCGCAGGGATCAAACGCCCATAAGGCCGTTAACCATATCCAGGATGCAATCCCTCATGCTCATATACCATGTACAGCAATAATACGAGCAACACCATGCAAAATAATCCACAAAAGATTAGAGAAGCAGATTATACCTTTGCTGCCCGGTTGTGCTCTAATGGAGAAGGAAACTACTTTAGATCTCCAAGACCTCTTAGTCTTCCACGCTATGACCCGTACCGGATCTCTTCTCTAAAGGAGATGGGTGGGATCTCCTAAGGAAAGCAACTAGAAGCTCTGAAGGAAACTTGAAGAGAACCAGAAGAGGAAGAGAGGTATGTGCAACTCTTGCACGAAGGGGGCTGGGCGTGAATTCCAAGGTTGTGTATGTCCCATCCCCTTTGTTACTCCTTTTGTAGCATCAAGCAACCTCCTTCTCTTGTACTAATTGAAATAGAAGTCTTACTTCCACACAAGTTAGTAACATTACTATTACCACTATTAGAAGTCCCACTTCAAATAGAAATAGTAACTTCCTAATTCCCTCATCTTAGAGTTCTAGTAGGATTAGTATCTTTCCAACAACTTGGGCCAGCGTGGGGACCACTAGGGATTCCATAGAAAGCTGGCTCCAACTGGGACACCGTGACCCCACATCTCATGTGCAATCCGGGCCCACAGTTAATTGCAAATAACAGCACTGTATAAATGCAATTGCACTCCAGTCTTAGGAATAAATTACAATGAAGACCCTAGTCTTCCCGATTGCCACAAGTAAGCCCCTCTATCAATATCCATGGATTAACTGGACTAAAACTGTCCCACCAATTTAAAGCCACATCTTATTAACCTTGCGCCCCAATTAATCACAGTGATCATCAGTACACGCCAATTAACTGTTAATCGAGATGGGTGCGCACTTACTAATGATAAATCCATTAATTGGCACAAGGGGATAATGTAGATAGATTCCATCTTGACCATTGGATGTTCCCACAGTCCTACTGCCACGTACCCAAGACACCGAGGTGTTGACCTACAGTTGGCCTCACTCATTGGTGACTCAAAGCGAATGAATAGATACAAACATGAGTTCATCAGTGTCTCCGGATTGAGAGCCTATTGCTAGGGAATTACGAGAGCAAACCTCAAACTCGAGACAGTACTCCATAAGGTGCTTCTCATGGTCCTTCAATGCATCCAATGTACCGGCACCGCGATCCAGAATCTTACATTCCGATGATCGAGACAAACCACACTATCTTTTAGTGAACGAAGCGCTGCAACCTTATCGGATGAGATGCCCAGTCTCATCACCGGTTGTGAAGATGTTTAAGTATAGGATTTGTGACAAATGTCTCCCGTGCGAGGATCTCATCCATACACATATATCACATCTAATGTACTAATGGGACCCGGTTCATCTCGTGAACCATTTATGTCATATGTATTGGTCATGTGTATTAAGTAGTAAAACACCATTCATCTCATGAAAGGAAAACATGATATTATTGACAAATAAAGAAATTAATCAATTTGTTACGTCATCTGATGGATTGTGAGTCCATACAATCCAACAGCAGGACTCTCAGAAGTGTTTACCGAACCCAAGATTCGCCCGAAACCAGTTGTCAACCGAAAAGAAGCTCCAAATAACCTAAAACGCGCATCTCAACCTAGAATCCCTTCAAATGGATTTCGAGGCGTACGACCAGAGTACGACCCCCGAAACCCCCGTTAGAGAAAAACGCGACCCCGGATTTTTCTAGAGGGAGTATTCGGACACAGAGTCGCATGAAACACAGAGTAGAGTCAACAATTCCGTAGAGCCTAATAGATTGTGCTCTCGTACAGAAGTTCCGTACGACGCGCACGAAGTTCGGGCCGGAGCCGTTTCGGAAGCAAGACTCCCTGAACTGTTTACCAAACCCAAGATTCGCCCGAAACCCGTTTTCAACCGAAAAAGAGTTCGAAATAACCTCAAACACGCATCTCAACCGAGAATCCCTTCAAATGGATTTCGAGACGTAAGCATAAAGTACGACACTCGAAACCCCCGTCAGACAACAACGCGATCCCGGATTTTTCTAGAGGGAGCATTCGGACCGAGAGCCGCATGAAACACAGTGTAGAGTCAACCATTTCGTAGAGCCAAATAGATTGTGCTCTCGTACAAAAGTTTCGTACGACGCGCACGAAGTTCAGGCTGTAGCCGTTTCGGACGCGGGTGTTGGAAATAGGTGGGCCCCGTGGATGCGATTACGAAGCTTTTGACCCACTTGACCGCAGGGATCAAACGCCCATAAGGCCGTTAACCATATCCAGGATGCAATCCCTCATGCTCATATACCATGTACAGCAATAATACGAGCAACACCATGCAAAATAATCCACAAAAGATTAGAGAAGCAGATTATACCTTTGCTGCCCGGTTGTGCTCTAATGGAGAAGGAAACTACTTTAGATCTCCAAGACCTCTTAGTCTTCCACGCTATGACCCGTACCGGATCTCTTCTCTAAAGGAGATGGGTGGGATCTCCTAAGGAAAGCAACTAGAAGCTCTGAAGGAAACTTGAAGAGAACCAGAAGAGGAAGAGAGGTATGTGCAACTCTTGCACGAAGGGGGCTGGGCGTGAATTCCAAGGTTGTGTATGTCCCATCCCCTTTGTTACTCCTTTTGTAGCATCAAGCAACCTCCTTCTCTTGTACTAATTGAAATAGAAGTCTTACTTCCACACAAGTTAGTAACATTACTATTACCACTATTAGAAGTCCCACTTCAAATAGAAATAGTAACTTCCTAATTCCCTCATCTTAGAGTTCTAGTAGGATTAGTATCTTTCCAACAACTTGGGCCAGCGTGGGGACCACTAGGGATTCCATAGAAAGCTGGCTCCAACTGGGACACCGTGACCCCACATCTCATGTGCAATCCGGGCCCACAGTTAATTGCAAATAACAGCACTGTATAAATGCAATTGCACTCCAGTCTTAGGAATAAATTACAATGAAGACCCTAGACTTCCCGATTGCCACAAGTAAGCCCCTCTATCAATATCCCATGGATTAACTGGACTAAAACTGTCCCACCAATTTAAAGCCACATCTTATTAACCTTGCGCCCCAATTAATCACAGTGATCATCAGTACACGCCAATTAACTGTTAATCGAGATGGGTGCGCACTTACTAATGATAAATCCATTAATTGGCACAAGGGGATAATGTAGATAGATTCCATCTTGACCATTGGATGTTCCCACAGTCCTACTGCCACGTACCCAAGACACCGAGGTGTTGACCTACAGTTGGCCTCACTCATTGGTGACTCAAAGCGAATGAATAGATACAAACATGAGTTCATCAGTGTCTCCGGATTGAGAGCCTATTGCTAGGGAATTACGAGAGCAAACCTCAAACTCGAGACAGTACTCCATAAGGTGCTTCTCATGGTCCTTCAATGCATCCAATGTACCGGCACCGCGATCCAGAATCTTACATTCCGATGATCGAGACAAACCACACTATCTTTTAGTGAACGAAGCGCTGCAACCTTATCGGATGAGATGCCCAGTCTCATCACCGGTTGTGAAGATGTTTAAGTATAGGATTTGTGACAAATGTCTCCCGTGCGAGGATCTCATCCATACACATATATCACATCTAATGTACTAATGGGACCCGGTTCATCTCGTGAACCATTTATGTCATATGTATTGGTCATGTGTATTAAGTAGTAAAACACCATTCATCTCATGAAAGGAAAACATGATATTATTGACAAATAAAGAAATTAATCAATTTGTTACGTCATCTGATGGATTGAGTCCATACAATCCAACAGCAGGACTCTCAGAAGTGTTTACCGAACCCAAGATTCGCCCGAAACCAGTTGTCAACCGAAAAGAAGCTCCAAATAACCTAAAACGCGCATCTCAACCTAGAATCCCTTCAAATGGATTTCGAGGCGTACGACCAGAGTACGACCCCCGAAACCCCCGTTAGAGAAAAACGCGACCCCGGATTTTTCTAGAGGGAGTATTCGGACACAGAGTCGCATGAAACACAGAGTAGAGTCAACAATTCCGTAGAGCCTAATAGATTGTGCTCTCGTACAGAAGTTCCGTACGACGCGCACGAAGTTCGGGCCGGAGCCGTTTCGGAAGCAAGACTCCCTGAACTGTTTACCAAACCCAAGATTCGCCCGAAACCCGTTTTCAACCGAAAAAGAGTTCGAAATAACCTCAAACACGCATCTCAACCGAGAATCCCTTCAAATGGATTTCGAGACGTAAGCATAAAGTACGACACTCGAAACCCCCGTCAGACAACAACGCGATCCCGGATTTTTCTAGAGGGAGCATTCGGACCGAGAGCCGCATGAAACACAGTGTAGAGTCAACCATTTCGTAGAGCCAAATAGATTGTGCTCTCGTACAAAAGTTTCGTACGACGCGCACGAAGTTCAGGCTGTAGCCGTTTCGGACGCGGGTGTTGGAAATAGGTGGGCCCCGTGGATGCGATTACGAAGCTTTTGACCCACTTGACCGCAGGGATCAAACGCCCATAAGGCCGTTAACCATATCCAGGATGCAATCCCTCATGCTCATATACCATGTACAGCAATAATACGAGCAACACCATGCAAAATAATCCACAAAAGATTAGAGAAGCAGATTATACCTTTGCTGCCCGGTTGTGCTCTAATGGAGAAGGAAACTACTTTAGATCTCCAAGACCTCTTAGTCTTCCACGCTATGACCCGTACCGGATCTCTTCTCTAAAGGAGATGGGTGGGATCTCCTAAGGAAAGCAACTAGAAGCTCTGAAGGAAACTTGAAGAGAACCAGAAGAGGAAGAGAGGTATGTGCAACTCTTGCACGAAGGGGGCTGGGCGTGAATTCCAAGGTTGTGTATGTCCCATCCCCTTTGTTACTCCTTTTGTAGCATCAAGCAACCTCCTTCTCTTGTACTAATTGAAATAGAAGTCTTACTTCCACACAAGTTAGTAACATTACTATTACCACTATTAGAAGTCCCACTTCAAATAGAAATAGTTAACTTCCTAATTCCCTCATCTTAGAGTTCTAGTAGGATTAGTATCTTTCCAACAACTTGGGCCAGCGTGGGGACCACTAGGGATTCCATAGAAAGCTGGCTCCAACTGGGACACCGTGACCCCACATCTCATGTGCAATCCGGGCCCACAGTTAATTGCAAATAACAGCACTGTATAAATGCAATTGCACTCCAGTCTTAGGAATAAATTACAATGAAGACCCTAGACTTCCCGATTGCCACAAGTAAGCCCCTCTATCAATATCCATGGATTAACTGGACTAAAACTGTCCCCACCAATTTAAAGCCACATCTTATTAACCTTGCGCCCCAATTAATCACAGTGATCATCAGTACACGCCAATTAACTGTTAATCGAGATGGGTGCGCACTTACTAATGATAAATCCATTAATTGGCACAAGGGGATAATGTAGATAGATTCCATCTTGACCATTGGATGTTCCCACAGTCCTACTGCCACGTACCCAAGACACCGAGGAGGTGTTGACCTACAGTTGGCCTCACTCATTGGTGACTCAAAGCGAATGAATAGATACAAACATGAGTTCATCAGTGTCTCCGGATTGAGAGCCTATTGCTAGGGAATTACGAGAGCAAACCTCAAACTCGAGACAGTACTCCATAAGGTGCTTCTCATGGTCCTTCAATGCATCCAATGTACCGGCACCGCGATCCAGAATCTTACATTCCGATGATCGAGACAAACCACACTATCTTTTAGTGAACGAAGCGCTGCAACCTTATCGGATGAGATGCCCAGTCTCATCACCGGTTGTGAAGATGTTTAAGTATAGGATTTGTGACAAATGTCTCCCGTGCGAGGATCTCATCCATACACATATATCACATCTAATGTACTAATGGGACCCGGTTCATCTCGTGAACCATTTATGTCATATGTATTGGTCATGTGTATTAAGTAGTAAAACACCATTCATCTCATGAAAGGAAAACATGATATTATTGACAAATAAAGAAATTTAATCAATTTGTTACGTCATCTGATGGATTGAGTCCATACAATCCAACAGCAGGACTCTCAGAAGTGTTTACCGAACCCAAGATTCGCCCGAAACCAGTTGTCAACCGAAAAGAAGCTCCAAATAACCTAAAACGCGCATCTCAACCTAGAATCCCTTCAAATGGATTTCGAGGCGTACGACCAGAGTACGACCCCCGAAACCCCCGTTAGAGAAAAACGCGACCCCGGATTTTTCTAGAGGGAGTATTCGGACACAGAGTCGCATGAAACACAGAGTAGAGTCAACAATTCCGTAGAGCCTAATAGATTGTGCTCTCGTACAGAAGTTCCGTACGACGCGCACGAAGTTCGGGCCGGAGCCGTTTCGGAAGCAAGACTCCCTGAACTGTTTACCAAACCCAAGATTCGCCCGAAACCCGTTTTCAACCGAAAAAGAGTTCGAAATAACCTCAAACACGCATCTCAACCGAGAATCCCTTCAAATGGATTTCGAGACGTAAGCATAAAGTACGACACTCGAAACCCCCGTCAGACAACAACGCGATCCCGGATTTTTCTAGAGGGAGCATTCGGACCGAGAGCCGCATGAAACACAGTGTAGAGTCAACCATTTCGTAGAGCCAAATAGATTGTGCTCTCGTACAAAAGTTTCGTACGACGCGCACGAAGTTCAGGCTGTAGCCGTTTCGGACGCGGGTGTTGGAAATAGGTGGGCCCCGTGGATGCGATTACGAAGCTTTTGACCCACTTGACCGCAGGGATCAAACGCCCATAAGGCCGTTAACCATATCCAGGATGCAATCCCTCATGCTCATATACCATGTACAGCAATAATACGAGCAACACCATGCAAAATAATCCACAAAAGATTAGAGAAGCAGATTATACCTTTGCTGCCCGGTTGTGCTCTAATGGAGAAGGAAACTACTTTAGATCTCCAAGACCTCTTAGTCTTCCACGCTATGACCCGTACCGGATCTCTTCTCTAAAGGAGATGGGTGGGATCTCCTAAGGAAAGCAACTAGAAGCTCTGAAGGAAACTTGAAGAGAACCAGAAGAGGAAGAGAGGTATGTGCAACTCTTGCACGAAGGGGGCTGGGCGTGAATTCCAAGGTTGTGTATGTCCCATCCCCTTTGTTACTCCTTTTGTAGCATCAAGCAACCTCCTTCTCTTGTACTAATTGAAATAGAAGTCTTACTTCCACACAAGTTAGTAACATTACTATTACCACTATTAGAAGTCCCACTTCAAATAGAAATAGTAACTTCCTAATTCCCTCATCTTAGAGTTCTAGTAGGATTAGTATCTTTCCAACAACTTGGGCCAGCGTGGGGACCACTAGGGATTCCATAGAAAGCTGGCTCCAACTGGGACACCGTGACCCCACATCTCATGTGCAATCCGGGCCCACAGTTAATTGCAAATAACAGCACTGTATAAATGCAATTGCACTCCAGTCTTAGGAATAAATTACAATGAAGACCCTAGACTTCCCGATTGCCACAAGTAAGCCCCTCTATCAATATCCATGGATTAACTGGACTAAAACTGTCCCACCAATTTAAAGCCACATCTTATTAACCTTGCGCCCCAATTAATCACAGTGATCATCAGTACACGCCAATTAACTGTTAATCGAGATGGGTGCGCACTTACTAATGATAAATCCATTAATTGGCACAAGGGGATAATGTAGATAGATTCCATCTTGACCATTGGATGTTCCCACAGTCCTACTGCCACGTACCCAAGACACCGAGGTGTTGACCTACAGTTGGCCTCACTCATTGGTGACTCAAAGCGAATGAATAGATACAAACATGAGTTCATCAGTGTCTCCGGATTGAGAGCCTATTGCTAGGGAATTACGAGAGCAAACCTCAAACTCGAGACAGTACTCCATAAGGTGCTTCTCATGGTCCTTCAATGCATCCAATGTACCGGCACCGCGATCCAGAATCTTACATTCCGATGATCGAGACAAACCACACTATCTTTTAGTGAACGAAGCGCTGCAACCTTATCGGATGAGATGCCCAGTCTCATCACCGGTTGTGAAGATGTTTAAGTATAGGATTTGTGACAAATGTCTCCCGTGCGAGGATCTCATCCATACACATATATCACATCTAATGTACTAATGGGACCCGGTTCATCTCGTGAACCATTTATGTCATATGTATTGGTCATGTGTATTAAGTAGTAAAACACCATTCATCTCATGAAAGGAAAACATGATATTATTGACAAATAAAGAAATTAATCAATTTGTTACGTCATCTGATGGATTGAGTCCATACAATCCAACAGCAGGACTCTCAGAAGTGTTTACCGAACCCAAGATTCGCCCGAAACCAGTTGTCAACCGAAAAGAAGCTCCAAATAACCTAAAACGCGCATCTCAACCTAGAATCCCTTCAAATGGATTTCGAGGCGTACGACCAGAGTACGACCCCCGAAACCCCCGTTAGAGAAAAACGCGACCCCGGATTTTTCTAGAGGGAGTATTCGGACACAGAGTCGCATGAAACACAGAGTAGAGTCAACAATTCCGTAGAGCCTAATAGATTGTGCTCTCGTACAGAAGTTCCGTACGACGCGCACGAAGTTCGGGCCGGAGCCGTTTCGGAAGCAAGACTCCCTGAACTGTTTACCAAACCCAAGATTCGCCCGAAACCCGTTTTCAACCGAAAAAGAGTTCGAAATAACCTCAAACACGCATCTCAACCGAGAATCCCTTCAAATGGATTTCGAGACGTAAGCATAAAGTACGACACTCGAAACCCCCGTCAGACAACAACGCGATCCCGGATTTTTCTAGAGGGAGCATTCGGACCGAGAGCCGCATGAAACACAGTGTAGAGTCAACCATTTCGTAGAGCCAAATAGATTGTGCTCTCGTACAAAAGTTTCGTACGACGCGCACGAAGTTCAGGCTGTAGCCGTTTCGGACGCGGGTGTTGGAAATAGGTGGGCCCCGTGGATGCGATTACGAAGCTTTTGACCCACTTGACCGCAGGGATCAAACGCCCATAAGGCCGTTAACCATATCCAGGATGCAATCCCTCATGCTCATATACCATGTACAGCAATAATACGAGCAACACCATGCAAAATAATCCACAAAAGATTAGAGAAGCAGATTATACCTTTGCTGCCCGGTTGTGCTCTAATGGAGAAGGAAACTACTTTAGATCTCCAAGACCTCTTAGTCTTCCACGCTATGACCCGTACCGGATCTCTTCTCTAAAGGAGATGGGTGGGATCTCCTAAGGAAAGCAACTAGAAGCTCTGAAGGAAACTTGAAGAGAACCAGAAGAGGAAGAGAGGTATGTGCAACTCTTGCACGAAGGGGGCTGGGCGTGAATTCCAAGGTTGTGTATGTCCCATCCCCTTTGTTACTCCTTTTGTAGCATCAAGCAACCTCCTTCTCTTGTACTAATTGAAATAGAAGTCTTACTTCCACACAAGTTAGTAACATTACTATTACCACTATTAGAAGTCCCACTTCAAATAGAAATAGTAACTTCCTAATTCCCTCATCTTAGAGTTCTAGTAGGATTAGTATCTTTCCAACAACTTGGGCCAGCGTGGGGACCACTAGGGATTCCATAGAAAGCTGGCTCCAACTGGGACACCGTGACCCCACATCTCATGTGCAATCCGGGCCCACAGTTAATTGCAAATAACAGCACTGTATAAATGCAATTGCACTCCAGTCTTAGGAATAAATTACAATGAAGACCCTAGACTTCCCGATTGCCACAAGTAAGCCCCTCTATCAATATCCATGGATTAACTGGACTAAAACTGTCCCACCAATTTAAAGCCACATCTTATTAACCTTGCGCCCCAATTAATCACAGTGATCATCAGTACACGCCAATTAACTGTTAATCGAGATGGGTGCGCACTTACTAATGATAAATCCATTAATTGGCACAAGGGGATAATGTAGATAGATTCCATCTTGACCATTGGATGTTCCCACAGTCCTACTGCCACGTACCCAAGACACCGAGGTGTTGACCTACAGTTGGCCTCACTCATTGGTGACTCAAAGCGAATGAATAGATACAAACATGAGTTCATCAGTGTCTCCGGATTGAGAGCCTATTGCTAGGGAATTACGAGAGCAAACCTCAAACTCGAGACAGTACTCCATAAGGTGCTTCTCATGGTCCTTCAATGCATCCAATGTACCGGCACCGCGATCCAGAATCTTACATTCCGATGATCGAGACAAACCACACTATCTTTTAGTGAACGAAGCGCTGCAACCTTATCGGATGAGATGCCCAGTCTCATCACCGGTTGTGAAGATGTTTAAGTATAGGATTTGTGACAAATGTCTCCCGTGCGAGGATCTCATCCATACACATATATCACATCTAATGTACTAATGGGACCCGGTTCATCTCGTGAACCATTTATGTCATATGTATTGGTCATGTGTATTAAGTAGTAGTAAAACACCATTCATCTCATGAAAGGAAAACATGATATTATTGACAAATAAAGAAATTAATCAATTTGTTACGTCATCTGATGGATTGAGTCCATACAATCCAACAGCAGGACTCTCAGAAGTGTTTACCGAACCCAAGATTCGCCCGAAACCAGTTGTCAACCGAAAAGAAGCTCCAAATAACCTAAAACGCGCATCTCAACCTAGAATCCCTTCAAATGGATTTCGAGGCGTACGACCAGAGTACGACCCCCGAAACCCCCGTTAGAGAAAAACGCGACCCCGGATTTTTCTAGAGGGAGTATTCGGACACAGAGTCGCATGAAACACAGAGTAGAGTCAACAATTCCGTAGAGCCTAATAGATTGTGCTCTCGTACAGAAGTTCCGTACGACGCGCACGAAGTTCGGGCCGGAGCCGTTTCGGAAGCAAGACTCCCTGAACTGTTTACCAAACCCAAGATTCGCCCGAAACCCGTTTTCAACCGAAAAAGAGTTCGAAATAACCTCAAACACGCATCTCAACCGAGAATCCCTTCAAATGGATTTCGAGACGTAAGCATAAAGTACGACACTCGAAACCCCCGTCAGACAACAACGCGATCCCGGATTTTTCTAGAGGGAGCATTCGGACCGAGAGCCGCATGAAACACAGTGTAGAGTCAACCATTTCGTAGAGCCAAATAGATTGTGCTCTCGTACAAAAGTTTCGTACGACGCGCACGAAGTTCAGGCTGTAGCCGTTTCGGACGCGGGTGTTGGAAATAGGTGGGCCCCGTGGATGCGATTACGAAGCTTTTGACCCACTTGACCGCAGGGATCAAACGCCCATAAGGCCGTTAACCATATCCAGGATGCAATCCCTCATGCTCATATACCATGTACAGCAATAATACGAGCAACACCATGCAAAATAATCCACAAAAGATTAGAGAAGCAGATTATACCTTTGCTGCCCGGTTGTGCTCTAATGGAGAAGGAAACTACTTTAGATCTCCAAGACCTCTTAGTCTTCCACGCTATGACCCGTACCGGATCTCTTCTCTAAAGGAGATGGGTGGGATCTCCTAAGGAAAGCAACTAGAAGCTCTGAAGGAAACTTGAAGAGAACCAGAAGAGGAAGAGAGGTATGTGCAACTCTTGCACGAAGGGGGCTGGGCGTGAATTCCAAGGTTGTGTATGTCCCATCCCCTTTGTTACTCCTTTTGTAGCATCAAGCAACCTCCTTCTCTTGTACTAATTGAAATAGAAGTCTTACTTCCACACAAGTTAGTAACATTACTATTACCACTATTAGAAGTCCCACTTCAAATAGAAATAGTAACTTCCTAATTCCCTCATCTTAGAGTTCTAGTAGGATTAGTATCTTTCCAACAACTTGGGCCAGCGTGGGGACCACTAGGGATTCCATAGAAAGCTGGCTCCAACTGGGACACCGTGACCCCACATCTCATGTGCAATCCGGGCCCACAGTTAATTGCAAATAACAGCACTGTATAAATGCAATTGCACTCCAGTCTTAGGATAAATAAATTACAATGAAGACCCTAGACTTCCCGATTGCCACAAGTAAGCCCCTCTATCAATATCCATGGATTAACTGGACTAAAACTGTCCCACCAATTTAAAGCCACATCTTATTAACCTTGCGCCCCAATTAATCACAGTGATCATCAGTACACGCCAATTAACTGTTAATCGAGATGGGTGCGCACTTACTAATGATAAATCCATTAATTGGCACAAGGGGATAATGTAGATAGATTCCATCTTGACCATTGGATGTTCCCACAGTCCTACTGCCACGTACCCAAGACACCGAGGTGTTGACCTACAGTTGGCCTCACTCATTGGTGACTCAAAGCGAATGAATAGATACAAACATGAGTTCATCAGTGTCTCCGGATTGAGAGCCTATTGCTAGGGAATTACGAGAGCAAACCTCAAACTCGAGACAGTACTCCATAAGGTGCTTCTCATGGTCCTTCAATGCATCCAATGTACCGGCACCGCGATCCAGAATCTTACATTCCGATGATCGAGACAAACCACACTATCTTTTAGTGAACGAAGCGCTGCAACCTTATCGGATGAGATGCCCAGTCTCATCACCGGTTGTGAAGATGTTTAAGTATAGGATTTGTGACAAATGTCTCCCGTGCGAGGATCTCATCCATACACATATATCACATCTAATGTACTAATGGGACCCGGTTCATCTCGTGAACCATTTATGTCATATGTATTGGTCATGTGTATTAAGTAGTAAAACACCATTCATCTCATGAAAGGAAAACATGATATTATTGACAAATAAAGAAATTAATCAATTTGTTACGTCATCTGATGGATTGAGTCCATACAATCCAACAGCAGGACTCTCAGAAGTGTTTACCGAACCCAAGATTCGCCCGAAACCAGTTGTCAACCGAAAAGAAGCTCCAAATAACCTAAAACGCGCATCTCAACCTAGAATCCCTTCAAATGGATTTCGAGGCGTACGACCAGAGTACGACCCCCGAAACCCCCCGTTAGAGAAAAACGCGACCCCGGATTTTTCTAGAGGGAGTATTCGGACACAGAGTCGCATGAAACACAGAGTAGAGTCAACAATTCCGTAGAGCCTAATAGATTGTGCTCTCGTACAGAAGTTCCGTACGACGCGCACGAAGTCGGGCCTAG